>BLKR01016327.1:0-30999 GCA_011170035.1 Teleogryllus occipitalis | reverse complement strand
TAACAATACCAAGCTATCAAACTAATTATGAATTCTCACCTCACTATCATTTCAATAATACCCCAGATAGTGCTGAAAATCTGTTCGCACCTCACCAACCGCTTACATGTGTACCCTTCAATATCTTTTTAGAGAGTGATTCCTTGCGTCCTTCCACAAGATCACATTCAATGCCCTCTCTACACCTATTGCATATAATGTGTTTGGGGCCATGTCAATCAGCACAGCGTTATGATACCAAGCACGGAATATTACACTTTGTTGATCGATTGTCCTAACACCGCGTATTCTTTGATTTCCGAGTTTGCAAACAATGCCATTATTACTAACTTTGGATGCCGATTTTATCATTCAAACTAAACCCAGGGTTCTTGGCTTATCACACTATTCATACCCAATTTTGTGTGGTATCGATGTCGGTTTTATGTGGTTGGGTTCATTTTTATTAGTAAAGATAAGAACGGGTTGGCTGCGGCAGAAGCCAGCTCCTGTAGCCAGATTCCATCTTCTTACATCATCCAATCATTTTCTTTGAGGCTTCAGTTATTTATTAATTTTCTGATTAACTGTAGAAAGATGTTTTTGGTCTACCCCTCTTTCTTCTGACATTGTCCATTTGCCTACCTTTTTGGCTACCTAACATTGATTCAGTGATAGATTTTTTTTTGTTATTTAAGGTCGCATCAACATCTAAGGCGACCACTATTGCTGCATCATTAGCGACCACTATTGCTGTTAACGGTATGGTAACTATGTGGATGAAACGATATGGTGATTGATGACAAGGGGTGAAAGGACGAATACAAATACAACCATGCCCGAGGCGGGACTCGAACCCGCGACCCTTCGGTCCGAGATCACTACGACACTACTGCCTTAGCGATCTCGGCCAGTGATAGATGTGTTATAATTCAATGGGTGGCTATACCCACCATTTTTCTTTAAAAAACTACAAATTCTTTTTCTTTAAATACTTCACAGGAATACTTCAAAAAGCGCTTTGAAAAGTGCCGAAGTTTATTTTACTAGACTCTGCTACAATTTCATTATTGAAAAACATAATTTTTCACGTTCTCCCATCTACTTCGTAGAAACCGAAAGACATGTAATGCTGCAAGAAAAGTGCCGATTTTTTGGCAGTAAAACGTGATTTATGGGTAAACTGATATGGAATAATTTAACCAATTTTCTGCTTCCAAAGCCATATTTTCCTGCTTCTATGTCTAGTAAATTACTTTATTGAATATGTATTGCAGTTAGAATCCATGTTTTGGAAGTCCTTGATAGTCCGAAAAAGTTTGTTTTTTTCAAAATGTCAGTCTGTCTGTCCATTCTAGGGCAACACTTCCATCTAAACATTTTACACGATTTTCTCCAAAATGAATATTCGCTGCTCAATCTGTACGCACTACTGCGACGAACTTGGAATGGGTCTTTTAATTTTTAGATGCACTTTACCCGAAGTCTCTAGTATTTGTCTCAAACATGGCTCCAAATCTTTTTCTCATTAGAGTATTGTTACAAAAACGACGCGAGCTCGATTTTCATTAATACTTCTACATTTTTGTAAGTTACAAAAGTTAAAAAAATTTTCGACATCGTCCTACAACTGCATTATTAAAATATGCATATTTGTTCGTAACGAAATGTGTTGTTCAAACTTAGATCTTTAAATTATTAATTATTGTCCGGACTGTGCATTATTTAAAGAGAGTGGAATGCTTTCAAATAATTTAAGCACAACCTGGAGAGCCCTTTGACTCTCAGCTGAACCCTTTCTGAAACCCTTTCTCAGCTGAAACCAAGCCCTTTGACTCTCAGCTGAAGGGCGGTACTAACTAGTGCAGAGTTTGGATGAGATGTGTGATGTTAACAGAGAGACCCTTTTATTACACACATTTAATAAAAATGAATTTGATGTACAGCTATGCCACCTGAAGAGATGGCATAATACTTTGGAACACTACTCTGCACACTGACGTTTAAGATCGTGCCCATTGCGTTGCTCTAGATGCACTGACATGACCCGTGCACTGAAGAGGCCAGTCTTTTCAGTGCATCTCGTACGCAACCTTCGAGAATCGACCATAAATCACTACGGCTGATGGGGTTGGCGCATGTGTAGTTGCAGTGCACTACAGGAAACCCTCGTTAACACCGTCCCCACTAGCTGTGTGACAGACAAGTCGCACGTTGTGGGCGTAGAATTATTCACGCTGAACACTGGAGACGCGCGAACAGCAAAGTTCAATTGTTCATCAGTAGAACAAGTCATGAAATATGATGGAAACTGTCCATAAGTGGTGGTCAGCGTGAGACACGTTAATTGCAAGTGAGTGGAAGAAAAGTGCGAAGGCGGGTGCGATTGCAACCACGCACGCGAATATCGAAGAGAAATTCTCAGAATTGCACACTTGTGCATATACATTTTCAGGTGAGACACTAAATATCTATCGCAAGGAGTTGCGTTGCAAATTCTAAAATTGTATATTTGTGGATAACAAATTAAGAGGCAAGAAGCACGCCTCCTCTCGGTCCGGAGTTGAACATCAAACGGAATTTTAGTGACTGGAACCATTACCAACTAAAGAGCAGACGAGGAGGAGGAAGTACGTTATACAGCATCTTTGGCTTACGACGATTGTGTATGGCCAATGAGAAGCTATTCCCTCTCGAATACAAATAAATGAAGGGGAAGGGTTTCTGCGATGGGAACAACGGTCTGAGTTATTGCGCGAGGTAGTGCAATCAGCACAAATTACACACATAGAAACATTTATAAAATATAAAAATTCTGCTCACTTGCCCTCTAAAATATGAACCACATATGCAATAAGGTATTTGTTTGTGTGGCACGAACAATACATTTTTGAAAATATGAGTAGAGAAAGAGGTGTAAAGGTGTAAAGGGGCATAAATGTGGAATACCGCATGATCCGTCTTCGCAGGTGCTGCTCTGTAGCGGAAAGCCTGGAAGTGGTGCATCGTCATGCATTTCGACAAACCAATTTTGTCTATTGTTACAGAACGCCGTGTTTTACAAGCGGCATAAATTTTACGTTTTGTGAGGTGTATAACATATTTGTCGTTAAGGATAAACTATTGTGTAACATACATATTGCTGTCTTCATGAAGATGGAATATATTTTAGTTTGAAGTTTAGTCATTGGGGGTAACAACCATATATTTATTGTCTGATTTCCACATGCGCTCTGCTCGTTTTGAGATTTCGAGTGCCAAGATGAAGGTGTCACAAATATGGAATACATTGGTATTTCATTTTTTACCCTTATTATAGTCGTTGTATTTGGGTTGACAATGCGATACACCAATGCCTGTTCCCTAAGATGCCCCTGAGCCTTATGTTGAAAGAAAGAGAACAATTCCTTGGGAAATTTCTCCTGTTCCACAAATAAGGAAACGAAAAGGGAACGGCAAGAAATTCAGAACTTTTGCCATATTCACTTCATTACCTTATAAGAAGTCATTGCAGTTGTCCCTTCAAAATCACGAAAAGGTGATCCCATCCAAACGCAAATCAGCGAGAGGAACGACCAAGATACCTTCGCAACAACTTGAACACTCGTCAAACTTGGATAGCGACAGAGACATCAGTGTGTGAGACGACTCCTGAGATTTCAGCATACCAGAAAAGACTGAACAATGCAATCAAGAAGCAGAGCGTCTGTTCTGCTCTGGAAAGTTTTCAGCAAACACTAGAAGGAACAGCGGATGATGTGTGAAATGTGCGAGATGTGGTCACAAGCAGACTGCGCCGGTTATGAGCAAGTAGCATACAGCAATAGAGAACAAAATGGTATCCATATTTCTACATCTTCCTCTAATTTTTGCGCAATTTTGAGAGAAATCGTGCCTTTTTCTTCGAAATCGTGAAGAAGGATTCCTCAAAAACGGCTTCAACTTTCTCTTTACATTTTTTCTCAAATAGGAAACGGTTAATAATATGGAATAGATCGGATTGATAACATTTTGTCAAAAACAGTTTGAATTTTTATCTTTGAAATGTTAGTGAGAATGGATTATTTGACACAATTGCCATTACCTTTTTAAAAATGTAGTTTTCAAAATTTCACATGTGTAGTTCTTATAACGGATGCGTCTGGCCATCTGAACTGCTGATTGACACGGCAACGGAATGATTAGCTTTCTGTCCGCCAAGTCCTATGTTCCTGAGTTCAAATCTCAGCAAGAACGAATATTTTTGCGATTTGGAAATATTCGCAGAAGCTTTGTGTTGGGTGAGTGGGGCGATCCACATGTGTAGTAGTAACCCATTATTGGCCGCGAAAGCAAAAGCAATCGAGTTCAAATGTGCAAAATGTTTGCAAGAGTTCATATTTCGTAACCATTACAAATAACATGAGGCAGTATGCCATAGTATAGAACCACCAATTTAGAAGTTATTTTTGTCAGTTTTAATTAGTATGTAAATTGTAGTCACGCATAATTAGAATTTTCCACTGTCCTGATGGCGGGACAAAGACATAATATGGGCAAATGTTATTTGGTGCGTACACAACCTTTTTTTTTATTCAATGCCAAAAACACTTAAAAGTGTGTGTAACGTGCGACAGAGATAAATGTATTCTCCGCACGTTTTCTGGGATCCTTACTGTAAGACGCATACAAGTTGAATTTTGAATACAGAAGGAAATTAGCGTTTTTGGCAAGAAATGACAAGAAAATATTCATTCCGATGAATAAAAACTGTGTGTAAGGGCAAACCAGCTAAATATGTGGGCTCTTATCCGTTATCGTGCCCTTCGTGAAGGAATCAACATTCTGTTGCGATCACATGGAGAATGATAATTTGAATAACTGTATTTCCCACTGAACTCTAGAAGTCGTGCACAGATAGTGAAGTTACATTGACGTTCGCAAAGAAAACTGTTCTTCCATTTCAAATCGTCGAGTACATATCTTTAGGTTGTTGGAAGAGAATAGGGCATAAAATCGAGACTCCGTGTGCAATTGGTAATGGTTATGAAAGGTGTGTATATAATGTACCATTGTTCCAGTACGGTGTTTCTACCCTCTGAGATTGTTGTTTAAGGTACGAACGTAACCAGTCTAGAGCATTAAGGTGAAATGACCGGATGTGGTCATTGTCAATGTGTGCGGCGAATGGATTGTATTAAGCATCAAAATAATATTACTTTGTGCTTACAAATCAAAGACAGCTCTAAAAAGTCATCGGCAAGATATTGTTGATTTATAATTTAATTGTAAATTATGAAGTCATTATGAATTAAATAACGACTCTTTTGTTAGCTCCTAGATTGTGAAAATAATGTGTTGGTAAAATGTACTGATAACTCCATTTCATCAAACGAGATTTATTAAAATGTTCTTCAGATATATTTATATCTTTAATATAAAATCATAGCACACTTCGTTCTCCCTGTGGTCTCATTTTTTCAAATTTGTCTGAAAACTTGCTTATGGAATGACGTCGCAGTTCGGGAGCGCAGAACAGTGTGTGTGAGCTACTCAAATTATAACATTTCAATCCTCTAAACGAGAATAATAATAATAATAATAATAATAATAATAATAATAATAATAATAATAATAATAATAATAACACTTTTAATTAATAATTCTGTCAACTGCAAGAGATTTCTGAAAACATTCTTGTTAGATTATCTGAAGAACGTTGCATAATTTTTATCACAATCAGATGGATCTAACATTCGACAAGAAATAAAATTATTGAGTGATCAGCAACTCCACGGGAAGTTAAATGATACACAAAATCAGGAATCCAACGATATCTGACAAGATGTACAACAGAAACACCACCTTGTACATTTTTAAATGTTAATTTTATTTCTGCAAAATATCATTATCATATTGTTCGGTCACGTGTTTGGTTTTACATTCTGTTTCTGCTTCGAAACCAGCAACATTTACTATAATTTCGTTATTTCGTAATTTGCGCCCCAATTTGTTCGCCACTATTGAGGGGCAGTATTTGCGCGCAATGTCGTGGCTGAATTCGCTGGCCAGCCGGGCCCCTAGCAACAGCGCCAGGCCGCATGGCGGCGGCCCTTGGAATAATAAACAAACGCGTGCAAAACAAAGAACGCGCTTCAATTCCGATCAAGCTTTTCGATTGTGTGACGCACACAGCCAAATTTTGTGTTAGAGAGCTTTTCCCTCCCGGCGTAGATTGAACTTTACTAGAATACCACTAACTGCATCACAGAGGAGAAAAGGGCCGCTCTGTGGTCGATCAGTGACTGTAGTTTTAGAAATCTAGTGGCAAACGCTTATATTTTTTGGAGAGAGATGACCTCCCCATAACGGCAGGAATTTTATCCACAAGTGAAACATAGAAAAATTAAAATAAATCTATCGATTGTTTTCATTATGGACGCATCTTTCATGATATATTGTATTTGAAAAGAGGCCTTGAGGAAAACAATCGTCAGCAACATTTCTTATTATATTGATTATTACTTTCACAAAATCTGTGCATTAAACTACATCTTAGCTAGAAGGCATTTTAATGAATATCCATTATTTTAAATGAAAAAGAAGTTGTAACCGTTATCTGCGGTTACTCCACATTGACCATTGATGGCAAAAGCCTTTATTGACGACGCCACTGTTAAAATCTCTCTTCGTTTCTCATAATTAATATACACTAAGCTCACCCAATTCATCACCATTATACGCTGTGTTGTGTACCGCAATCTCCGATGGGTTGGCAAAACCACATACAAAACATTGTTAGCATGGCAATAGATTTCATTCAATGAAGTACGATTTCCGTGAAGATTGTAGCACAAAGACAAGATGACCAAAGTTGGATTACTATTATCACTGGCAATGATGTATTTAATTTCACCTTTACAGTATGTTTTCTCCTAAACCAGGCGAATAAGAAAAAAAACTTTTGCGATAACTTATTAGTAGAGTATGCGACTGAAGTTTACTTGCAGGAAATCTCGGAAATTACGCGTTGGAAAGACTCAAAGATGTTTTATGTTGCTTGCGTAGGCTGAAGGCCGGAGCCTCGTCATTAAATTAGACATGCGTAGCAAAGGGTCTATTTTCTGCGCACGTTTTCTTGAGCCCTCGCTTTGCTAGTTACGAGAGGAGTGGGGAGTTTGTTATTTGCACAAAAGATAGTTTACATCAAATATATAGTTTTTTTCGATGTGAAATAATTTCTATTACACGGAGTGAACATTTCTATGTATCAGATTTTGTTTACAACGCTCGTTGCTATTATTTATTCTTAATTCAACAAATGTTGGCAAAGCAGTGGGGGTAGATATTTCAGGGCTCAAGAAAACGTGCGCGTATAATAATTGCCTTACATATTTAAGGTTATGCATACGACGCCATTCCTCCAGCACGTATTTGCAGTAGAGTTTGCATGTAGCATCTGAGCACTCAACTGACGTCTTAGAGGAGGGTGACTGCTACCCTGAATTCATCTCAAAATCAAAAGCTTCCTACCTTTTCGACAGCCTCGGCACAAAAATAGTAATTTACATCATACGGCAAGAAGTCGACCTTTCCTTGACGAGTCTGGGGAGTTCACACGCGAGACTAGCAGGCAACGCAGGCACAATAACAAATGTCTGGAGGATTAAATCTCTAGTCCGCATTGAGCTACCCAAAGTTTTCTGAATTGCAATATGCGTGGATCAGGCACGTCAAACCGTGCCTGCACGAGCTATTTGCCCGCCTGGGACGCCCGGCGCTCCTACGGGTACGGTCAACTTCCCCTGACTTTGTACTCATTTCCCCTTAAAATCCAGGAAGGGGTGTACATGCGCAAGCTGAAGCTGCGCGAGGAAGTGAATAGTGGCTTCAGTCGAAAATATGTATGCCAGTTTTTTATATAAAATAACCAAAAAAAAATATTATTATGTTTATATTCTTCACTACTTTTTACTATTTGAATTTTATTTTCTTAGTAAATTCTCCCTTATATAAACAACTTTACTGAGTGACCAGAATATGAATGGCGAATTGTTTTCTTGTTTCGTTTTGTGTTATTAAATCATTCAGTTATTTATTGGATTTAGCCGACCTGGATGGCCGAGGTGGCTAAGAGCGAGTACCGACTCAGCGCTTCGGTCCGAAAAGTCGCGGGTTCGAGTCCCGCCTTGGGCATGGCTGTTTGTCCCTTGACTTTGTGTGTGTTGTCGCGGAGAGCCTCGCGTTCTGCTGACCCCAGATCAGAGGAGCCCGCAAGATGTTTGTGTATTGTATGGTCAACTATGCGTCCCTTCGGGACGTAAAGGGCAACCGGCTGTCGGCTGGATAAAAGCCCTAGGAAAAAAAATTATTGGATTTAGCAATAATATTAAATAAATTAACAAGTCTCTGTAAGTTTGCAATTATCGCTTACGGACTAACTGCGCTTTTAACACACAAGAATATTTATCTCTTATACTTTCTAACCTGAACGTAGAAACTTGATACTTTTATATCTTTTATCAATTTCTCTTAAGTAAACAGGATTACAAAATCAAGATACTTCTGATTCATTTTTCAAAATGTTACTCTCAATTGAAAATTTGAAATTGGACTGATATTTTATTTCATTTTAATTGTTCATTTCCTTGCCTTAAAGAGAAAAATTAATATAGCTAAATTTGTGACAATAACTTTCAAGTAAACTCTTCAAAAGACTGTTATGGGACCAGGTATCCAGTGCCGTATCGCCACTCCGTAACATTTGTACAACCCTTGCTTTTAAATCTCATGCCAATTTCTCTGGACGCAGTTCCCCCGAGCTCTCGGAAGCTTGTTACCTTGCCCGCGACCTTGATATGTCTGGCTTAGATGATGTTACTGGACTTGCACAACATCTCCCTTCTCGTGTGTCTCGTTCGCACTGTATCGTTCGTTGAGAGCACAGATAACACCTGTGACGACCTCTGCGTGCTTACAAAAATATACTTGTTCAGTTATCTTGGCTAAATCAATCCCCACTTTACTTTTCAAACCATGAGGGTTGGTTCTGTGAAAAAGAGCAAAAATGGAGTACATTGCCTGGAGTAAACAAATGGACTAATGCAGAGTTACTGGTGATGATCCTCTTCAATCATTATTAATTAGGTAGGAAGTCAACGAATTTACTTTTTATCTTGATAAAATTTCCAAATTTCCAGATTTTAAGATTTTAATTTTTGTTTTTTAGACAGTCACATAAATGTTTTATTTTTTATGAAACCAAATTGTAATTATATTTCAATTTTACACAACATTTGGGAGGTAAAATGTGTCTCGATCATCAGGTGGAGCTTTTATTTTGATTATTTTAAATTATTCTAACATGGACTGATTATTCTTATATATGCTATTAACACACCACTAGTTATTTGAATTTTTTAAGTTAATACATCAATTGATATGAGCAATGGCACTTTTTGCTAAGGTTACATAGTATATTAGTTTACTATGTCTGACTTTTTGTTCAAACGTATGAACATATTGTAAATATACGATTAATAATAAATTTCTAGTGAATATCAATAATTTAGTAATTGTTTAGTGTTGAATTTTTTTCGTGAATAAGAATTACGGAATGAACAACGTAAGGAGCGAGTTACGTCATGTGTTGGTAATGTGTTTATTTACTTGTGAAGACACAAATGACTGTAAATAATTCGTTGCAACTATCAATCTGTTTCCGGCAACTTAGATCAGAAATTTAAAGATATTTTAAGAAATGCCATGGACTTTACGTAAATATAAAGAAAACTTTTTGAATTGCTTGAAAAATAAAGAAACAGTCAATTTTGCGCTCTTGTTCTTGCCTGACCACATATCACAACAGATTGATAATTCATATGAAGGTCATATGAAGGGAATCTAGAATTCCTTATCGAATTCATTCTGAGAAATAAGAGGATAAAGGTTTCATTATGACATTTCTCGTCACAGAGTAAGAAAGATCTTCACGGTAAAGAGTAATTAGTTTCATCAGCATCACAATTCTGTCACAAAATGTAATATCCGATATGGCGAGTGTGGCAGTAGCTTTATCTTACTTTTGTCAAAAATGTTGCCTAAGACTATTCAGAGCCGGTCTGTGTCCTAGAGTTACTAAAGCTAGATTATGTTATATTTGTTTGAGAAACATGACATACTGATAACGTATAATTTGTCTCTTTGGTCATAACATTGTTAGCAATCATTTACTCTGTAGTTAATTCAAGGGATGGGGTCAGTATTTACATGGTATCGTCGTTTTCATGATTATAAACGCGTCAGGTGACAAATACATCAGCGCTGACTTCATTATCCGTGCGAAAATATATGACATAATGATTTTTGCCGTAAAATGGCATTTTACGAACGATTTAGTACATCGAAAAAAGTCGCTTTAAATAATACCCAAAAATATTATGACCCAAACTGATCAATTACTTTTCGATAGGGTAAAAAAAAAAAATTGAAATTATCACTAGAAAATGTATGCAGTGACAAATGAACTGTAAACAGCGACTATATGGATAATCAACAACCAAATTCCATGAATTGTAGACAAAATAAAGTTATTGCTGAGAGGCATTAAAATAATTTGAAGTGCTTCTCTCAAAATAAAACATAAAGAGATATCAAACAGCTATTAAAATGGTAGGTTACTAGCAACGTATTTACATGACTAAATAATTATTTTTCCTTGAATTCCGGTCTGATGGGAATAAAATTGGAAACATTGATTATAATCAAGCAA
The DNA here is from genome assembly GCA_011170035.1 of Teleogryllus occipitalis. Classification (NCBI taxonomy): domain Eukaryota; kingdom Metazoa; phylum Arthropoda; class Insecta; order Orthoptera; family Gryllidae; genus Teleogryllus; species Teleogryllus occipitalis. The sequence continues at coordinate 20,270 of BLKR01016327.1, read as the reverse complement.
AGAAAAAAAAACATTTCACTGAAGCTGCGTGTGAAAAAAATTAATATGACATTTATTTACTTAGAGTATTTCCTATGACCTAACAAACACGTCGTAAACATATTGGTGTTGTAATACCATGGCAAAAACTTGTAATAATATTGTTCCCACATGTTTTGTTTATACCGGCCATTGTTTTCACCTTGTTTTAACTTTTACTGCACTGAAACAGTGATGTAGTAATTTATGTGATTGTGTACTGGCTAGGGAATAATTTTCCAAGTGGAACGAACCCAAAATTTATTGCAAAAATAATTAGGTAAAAATATTGTTGAGTCTAAAGAAAAATATAAATATAAGTAAATGCATTTCGGATAAGAAAACCGAAGAGTATTCTGAAAACAATTTAACATTTAATATTATAAATTCTGCACCTAGACGTTTAGTTAAATCATTTTGATGCCTTTCACACACTGTGAATTTTCCGCTGCAGCTGAAACTGGGATAATTGTCGGAACAAAACGAAAGTCAAAAATTTTATGGCGCAACGAGTTCTTCTACCCAATTTCAAGTTTCTCGTGTTGAAGTAATTCAGGATGAAACAGTTTAAACGAGAGGCATGAATAAGTAAAATTTAACAAAACAATTACTGATCCAATACATTTAAAATGTTAAGGGTTTTTGTGGAGAAAGGTATTTGAACATTTTACTGAACCAAGTTTTGTGATTTCTGTTTTAAATGAATAGTTGTTGGCCCAAAGTAGGTCATCCCTTGGTCTTATTAACCGGGTTTATGTTAAAAATTATAATTGTTCAAAAAAACTAAAAATTAAGAGAATGAACGTTTATCTGCAGCCATTTGTTCACTTCGATTTAAAGACCTTTTATATTCCATTTATTTGTGTGTTGAACCTTTTATTTTGAGAGTTGCAGTCGGTCAATTGAAAGCAGTCAATGTTTCTTAGCGAGTTCTTTCTTTAAGTTCAAAGATTAATGGCTGGTCTTAAATGCTGAGATTAATCAGTGTCCATTCGCCAATTGTCTAGCAATTATTTGACATGTAGCTTTACAAAACGTTTCAGGGATTATAATTATATGTGATGCATTACATTTTAAAATTACAGTGAATTGGATAGCGGGATTTCCTGCTATAGTCCACCATATACTACATGTACAGATCTCAGTAAACATAAAACATTTCAATTATCAAACAATTGAGGTTTTCTGTTTTCCGATCCGGCATATACATTATTTTTCGGTTGTAACTTTTCTGCAGGTCTTTCTTTTGTAGGATTAAACTGAACGAGTTCATCTACTTCTATTTAACTACGTATCGTTTTTACAGCGTTCACCAAATCAAACGTATACACAACATTCATTAACAGATACAATTATTAACGAACAAACCACGAGTATCCGAACTTCTAGAGGTTCAATCAAGTTACGGAATTTAAAAAAACTGTCGAAACGGGGAAAAGAAAGACAATCGACAATCAACTGACGGCCAACTAACACACTCATTTACCTCCCACGACCGGCAAACATATCGAAGCGTTTGTAAAGAATATCCTCCGCGCATCCACCCGAAATTCAAATCGTTTGGAACACACCAGCGGCGCCCAAATCAGAATCACCTATTCATCGTTTTCATATCGCGCGACGGGGGTCGGCGGGGGCGGGGCAGGGGCGGGGTGGCGGCGGCGGCGGTGGCGGACGCGTGTAAAAGCGCGGCGTGACGCTCCGCGCGCGCGACTCAATTACTCGCGGCGCGCCTAATTGCAACGCGCGCGCTGTTTACCGCGCCGGAGAGAATACTTTGCCGCGGCGCCATATGGTGCATGTAATTTAGCCGTTTGTGTGCGTGTCGCCGTGCGGGTGCGAGGCGAGCTATCGAACCGCTAATTGAAAATGCGCCGGTCGCTCGCGCGCTGCCGGTGCAACGGTTTGTTTCCGCAAGCTAAACACACGGCGAGGGTGCCGGGGGGAGAGGAGGGATGGGGACAGAGGACGCGCGGTGTGGCGTGTGGCGCCGCTGGTGGCGCGGGTGGGGGTGGGGGTGCTCATGCAGCGAGGTCCCGGTGATAAGAGATGAGAAGTGGCGTGTTGGGATGGAGATGGGATGCGGTGACGGTGGGGGTTTGTGCTGGAGAGTGGCTGGCTGCTCAGAGGGGGGTTAGTGGTGATGGAGCCGTTTGGTGGTGGTGATCCACGGGTGGTGGGATTGGAGTGCGCCGGGAGGTACAAAGCGACCGGTCTCGGTCTAACGAGCGGCAAAGCGCTGACGTCGTTGATGGGAAAGATACAGTATAGGACGGTGGAGTCGGTAGGCGTGGTTACTTGGTCACTTGGTTAAGTGACCGGGGTGACAAAGGCGGTTGCGAGGTTGGTGTGTGCGGTCGATGTTTGTTGAGGCACGGATGCCTGTTCCAGGCGGTGCGGTGAGGACGGCACTTGCTGTGGTTGGCCTAAGCGGAGGGGAATGCAGTTGCAGCCTCGTTCGTCGGCGCGGCAGAGGGTGAAGTGGGTGTGAGAGGAGGACGTGACTGCAGAAATAAGTGTCGGAGAAGAGTGCTATTACCTTGAATATAGCTTCCAAGTTACATGCCGATTGATTAGTGATTCCAGGGACGTCAACTGCAAAGGTCATTAGTCCCGTAAATGTAGTGATTTTTTTCTCGCGGGAAGTGGCGGTGATCTTCCCCCGCTGACTAGCGAGATTCGGCGCCGACCTATTCGTTGGCTTGCGGGTTTTCCCCATCCAGGAATCTCGCATCAGCAGGGCACCGCCCCAGCCGGGACCAGCTCTGAGCTCTCCACTGATCTCCCGACGTGATTGGTAGTGTAGTGCCTGTTATAAGTGTGTAAGTAAGGGGTGAGGATAGGAAAAGGAAGGAAAGATGGCGCGCGGTCCGTGACCCGTTTGTTAGGGTACTGCTTCGGCATTCGCCTGGTGTTGAATGGAGAAACCACGGAAAACGACCTAATAGAGCAGCCGGCCACTAGAATACTCCTCCAGACAGCGGCTAGATGCGACCTAACTGACAAGGTAGTGTCGCAAATCCTGCCACCGTCGGGACTCGAATCCTTGGACCTCCCAGTCAGAGGCACTGCAGTGATATCAGTTGATGCCCTGAGTCACTTTTGTCAGTTTACATGCCGATATCGGTTGTTTAAGAATCCATGCTAATGACGTAAGGACACTCCCAAGAACTCCATCAGAGAGAACTGATTCTGGAAATCGGATTAATAATTATATTTCTTATTAATAATAATTGAATTCAAACTTTTATATTCAATATAAAAAAATAATGCGAATGAGCTTTATAATTTCTCCTTCTTTTAAGTCAAGCTTGGTTAATTTACGCTTTGTACAAGATAAATTTCAATCCATTTAAAAATGATTTTTAATTCCAACGTTTAGAGCGATCCTATCGGCGTCCACCAAATCAGTCATTGAATTCATTTTTTATCTAACGTGCTATACGCAAGAATAATATTACATTAGTGTCATTAACAGCTGCGCCTTGTACCTGGAGCTCATGACGATGCGTCATCACAGCGTGCTGCGGGCGCCATCAGGCCGTTCCCGCCACCCGCCGCAGCTGAGCGATGCGCATAAATTCACGCCCGCCTGCGTCTTCCCCCTCCCTGGCGTCATCTCGTGACTAAAGTTACGAGCGCGGCGAATCCCTCTCAGCAACGCGGGGGCTCGCCATGGATCATCCCCACAATATCTTGCTCCCAGCCGGTGACTGGGCCGCGGGGCAGCACGGAAAGGTGGGCGAGAGGAGGGGGCCTGCAGTGGAGGTGCAGACGGCAGGGAAAGAGGCTGGAGTGGCGGTAGATGGAGAAGAGCTTGGTGGGTGCTGAGATGATGGGAATGTTGAGCTGTACTGACCATGTGCTTTGTTAGGACCTGAGATGGGTACTTTTAGTAGGGGATTGCGGAGTTGTAGGTAGTAGGTACGATGAATTATTGACGGAGTTTGACTGCTAAGCAAATCGGAAGGAGTTCTGGAGCCATATGTGCGGATGTGGGAGAAGTTGCTAAACTGGGAGCTGCCTACGTGAACAAGTAGCAAAAGTAGTAAGGAAGTGCAGACGGCAGCGAAATCGAGGGAAACGGGAATGGCAAAATTGGCGAAAAAGATGGCAGCTGCAAGTGTAGTGCAAGCTATGGAGTCGGACACCCGCAGGAAGACAGGAGGCGGAAGCAACCGATGCAGCAGGGAGCAGTGCGATGTGACGAGCATCGCATCGTTCTCTCGAGCCCATTAGACGCCCCTTGCCCGCCCCGCCCCGCCCCACCCCGCCCCGCCCCGCACCACCCCGCACCACCCGCTCTCCGCGCCTCGCACTGCCCTTTCTCGCCCGCGCACCGCCATGACTGGACAGAGAAGGGCCCTCCGCTTAATAATTGAACGCGTGGGCGGGAGGGAGACTTGACGATGCTAATGAACCCACTTCCCAGGGAGCTCCTGCCCCGGAGGGGAGACGAGGTACTTCTGGGAACGCGAAAATATGTTGTGCCGCACTCTGCCTCCGCCTTCGCCGCCCTCGCCACCTCCACCGCCGCCGTCGCCGCCGCGCCGGCCGCCGACAGGTATTTTCCGTGGGCGACAGGCGCTTTCCGGTGTCACTCTGCCGAAAGCGAAGCTCTCAGTCCTTCTCGGGCGGCGCCGCGCCGGCAGAGAAAGGGAGAGAGAGGGTCGCAGGGCCGCGTGAATAATTAGGTGCGCCACTTCCCCGGGGAGTTGATGCAAGATCTATGGGATGAATGATGTTCCGCTCTCCGCGGCGACGCGCGAGGAAATCAGCGGCCTGCGGTGTGCCCGGTGTGGCTGAAATGGGTCTCCCGAAAGAGATCTCAGCCGGAACGTGTTCTTCTAGTGGCGGCGAGGGGTCTCCTCGGGCAGCGGTGGAGTGAGATGCAGAGATGCGAGTGTTTTTGAAGCTCACTTTCTTTTATTGCTATGATTACAATAAAACCTTTCTCGATGCACCTTACGTTTCGTTGTAGAGAGCACACATTTGTTAATTTGGTCTTTCTAACTTGTTTTACAATTATTAATCAAGTTTCATCGTCATCAAAAGTATTTTTAGCGGTAAAGAATGTGTAATAATACTCTTGAAATATGTTCTATGTAATCACTAATCTCATATAAAACTTATGTAACCTTATTACTAACATACATGAATCCTGTTAAAATCTTCTCATATTTTAACTTAAATGTTTATTTAATTATCTTAAATTTGTTTATTAATAAAATTAAAATTATCAAAATTTTAAATACAGGATTTACATCAGCAGCAGCGCATAGAATTTTGCAGAATATTGAAGTGAAGTTGCGAAATATGTATTTATGTTGCCTGAGGTAATCAATACCTCATATAAATACTAAAAATGTCACCATATAAACAAAATACACTGTGTTTAAGTTTTAAAACCGTGTTGCTTACGAGGGAAAATATCCATTTAATAAATATTTCGTAAATTTAAGGTTTACATAATAATTAGTTCAAGGAAACAATTAATTTAAGCAAACAAATAGGTATCGACCAATCACAACAATGAGTAAAGACACATAGGTCATAAGATACCCTAAGACGAATTTGAACATTATCGGGTACAGACTTGCACATCAGAGTTGAAGGTAATATGGGATTCGCAGTGTAGTGAGAGGCAAGCAGTCGAAGATGAGATGCGAGGCCGAAGGAGATATGAGAGATGAGATGTGAAGGAGGACAGACTTAGTTCATTGAGTTAGAGTTAACGTATTAGTAGAGTGACAATACTGAGTAATACGCTGGGTGAAAATATTTATATGATAACAAATGGATACATAGAAAGTTAATATCCGAGCAAAATTACGAACACGAATGCGATGTCTGATGACAGGCACGACGTTCCAGACATTTTGCAATGTGGCATGTAAAGCGTCGTCTAAGTCTTGTGGCAGCAACTTCAAAAAGGAAATACTATTTGATTTTCTATAAGATGGTCAAAATTTTGTGATCCACAGAGAAATTAACCACGTATAAAAATGAATTAAAAGATGGTCATTTATAGTTGCGGATTGATGCCATGCACGATGTCACTGAGTAATTTTACTGGATGCGAATATTTGGAAATATTGTATGATTCTTTTGTGTTAAAAAATAAAACCCAATTGTAATTTTCTAAGGGTTTTCATATAGAACCGAAATTTCGTAATTTTTATTTTAAATGAAAGGTAGTTTGCCTCAGATGTGTTATTGTTTGCAATAGTTGCATTAATGTTTTATAGAACTTACAAAAAAAATTATAAAAATTAACAGAATTTTAAACTTAGTTGAATGAGCTCTTATCTACCGTCATTTATTCATTACGACATCTTAAAGACAACTGCAATACAATTACAATAAAATACAAAGATATCCTTGCGCTTTGAGATTACAGATGGCGGAGTGAAGATAGCGAGTGTTTTATAGTCGAAGATTGACTCTTTTAAAATGCAAAGGTTAATGACTGTAAATAAATAAACACAATGTTCAACAATGGTATGTTACATACGCCCTTTTATAAAAACTTTTTAATAATTATAATATTATAAGCGACGCATTACGATTTTGGAGGCGCATAGTAGGATATTCTACAATAGTGCACTACAATATCCATGTGGTACAGTTCAGGAAATTTCCATTTCAATTGCATTTTCAGAAACACGTATAACCATATGTTCACAAAGACTAGTGATAATATTATCCCATAATTTGTAAACCTACCTTATTTCATCGGTTTTGGAGAATAAGAACGAGAAGAAAAAACAATGTTTTTGGAGTTTTCGATTTTTCGTGTTGTGATTGTGTAGTACTTTCACATAGTAATTTTTCTACAGTTCTACCTTTTGTGTGATGTAATTGCAAGTGTTCTGCCTGTATCTATATTTTATTAATGATTAATAAAATGGCAAGATTTCCAACTTCCGATAAAAGAAATTCTCTACGAACCACAAAGAGCTGATTGCAGAATAAATATTATGTAAATAGTAGAATAATAAATAAATAGAGAAAAACAGTGGTTCCCAGATCTTTCTAAAACATTAATAAATCACCGGTCCAAATGTGTCAAAGACCTGTGAACACGTGACTTCTTCCGGCATCCTATGGTTCCGATATTGTCTGACAACGGTTGCTGTCCAAAATTAGGAAATGTAAAGATAGAAATGGAACCAACTTTTATGAGAAATCTTTCTGTAAACCTCACCGAAATGGTTCAAACGGTGTAAATTGTTGCTGAATAATAATAATAATAATAATAATAATAATAATAATAATAATAATAATGATAATAATGCCATAATAATTTAGCTCCCTAATTTACCTAAAATTATTTCCTCAAATCCATAAGTATAGCCATTGTTATTATTGTCATTATTGTTAAAATTATTATTTCTTTAAAAACTGTTCTATAATGATAAATGTTTCGGTACTATTTATTAAACATTTAATGTTTTTTTCATGATATGCTGTTTTCCTCTCTGAATTTTGACGTGGGGAAGTTTATTGTGAGAGCTCATTTGTATTTTGTTATATGAACGAGGCTATGGATATTTCATTTAATGATTTTGAGACAAATGGATGTTTATTATGTTGATATATGTTTTGTGTTGTATTTAAAACTGCTCATTAGTCGGGCTTTGCATAAGTAATAAGGCTTTCAAATGGGATATAGCAGACACATGCATTTGTAAATACACGCATTATATCCCTCATCCTGAAATTGCTCTTTCATCGCACGTATAGAGATGAAGTCACCCGGGAGGGAATGGTAGGACATACAATGCCATGATCGGAAATTCAACACAGGCCAAAGGGAGCAGGTTTGTCAATATCAATCTTATTGAATAAGCTTAACAATTGATGGTATTTAATTGATTTTAGGATTTAATGATTGTTTACAGGGATATATAGATAAGTAGCCTATAATAAATAAAATTTGAAAAGAAAACAATGTCTTCTGTATACGTTAGTTTCAAATATAAATCATTACCGTCCAGATTTGGTACGTTGTACCTTATAATTTTCGAGAAGTCGTGTGATTACTTTATTTTTGTATGCTTTAAACATTTATTTTCACGATTTATATTGATGTAAAACTTTTTTATGAACTACGCAGGTTTTACAAAATCTCAACCCAATGATAAGTGAAACTCGACAGCGTGAAGCAGTAGTTGCATTTCAAGGCAATTTCAATTATTTTGTAGAGGCGTTTTTAGCAGACTTCTCCGAGGGTGAGTTGTCATAATGTCACATCTCTTCCAAGCTTCAAAGCGCAGTTCCATCTTGTGCGACAACAATTGGAGTGGGACGCAGGCCATTTCCGGGTGGCCTCGAGAGCTTCTCAAGACGCTCTTGGAGGAAACGGCAGCGGGGGGGGGGGGGGGGGGGCAGGTACCCAAGGTGCTGGGCGCGGCGGAGGCGGGGCGGACAAAGACGTGAAGCGAGGCGCGGGGCCGGGCGGCAGGATTGGCGCGCGGCACGGCACGCCCGCGCCAACGGCCGCGTCCGGCGTCTGGTGCCGCAGCGGGGGTGGGGGCTGCCCGGGGTGGAGGTGGCAGAGGCCGCGGCTGCTTGTAGTGGACAGGTGCGTTAAATTCTCTGCAAGAACGTAAATATGCACATAGTTCAATATTCAGCTGTCTTTAAATATTCAAGTATACTCTCGAGTGGAACCTAGTATACAAAATTGTGTTTAAAAAAACTTATCATTAAAAATTTCATTCGCAACGCATGTTGAGATTTATTTCGAAAATATGCTACAGTTTTATCATTTTCAGATAATAAAAATGATTAAATCTTTAATTTTGAGATTGCAATTATTTCTAAGCGCAAAAATTGCCTGAAGTAGATAGGTTTATTAGAATACATTGGAATATGAATTTAATAATATTTACCAACCTATTTCGTCGTCTGAATCTTCAATAATTTTCGTCTGTCCGTCTGTGAACAACGCTAGCGGCTAAACCGTTCAGTCAGTTTTCTCCAGTATTGATATTCCGGAATCGATCTGGTTGGTGTCACGGCCTCTTGAATTTGAAACTGATACTTCAATTTTGGGGTACTTTACATGTAGACCCTGGGACATTTTCCAAATAAAAAAAAATGGCTCCGTTGTTTTTTATTAAATTATGTTGTTAGATAGTGTGAAAGACGTTTAAGTGCATGTCTCATTATGAAAACTTTGATTTTTCGTCTGCAAAAGTTCAAAATTTTTTAGGAGTCTTTCTACAACTAAAATATTAAAGATAGGGATTTTCCCCTTAATTAAATATGTTCTTCAAAGATGGATTTTGAAATAAGATCAGGTACAAATTTTCGAAAGTTTGAGTACTTTTCGCATAATTTAGCGTGAAAATACGGAGGAGGAAGTACGTGCTGTTTTAGCACCACTAGTTTATTAGGAGCTGGTGTATCCAGATCCTAGGAGGTAACCTAGTTTGCCCAGTTACAATCTCTGTCCTCCCTCCGCGCGGAGTATGGTGGGCGCGTGTGGCGTCGTGGAAGGCCGCGGGGTCGGAGGGGGCGCGGTGGCGCTGGCGCAGGCGGCGAGCGCGGGTGTGGATGCGAGAACGGGGCGGGGCGGGGGGGCGGGGGGGCGGCGCGCGGGCTGAGCGCACAATGGCGCGGGCGCGCGGTGGCGGCGTTCGCGTGAGGCACGCCAGCCGCAAGGAAGCCCCAAAGTCTTTTGTTAAAGTGACCCTCGCGCTGCAGCACATGAATCAGCCGCTGAAAAATGGCGCGCGCGCGGATGCGCGTGTGGGGGTGGAGGCGGGAAAGGGGGCGTGAGGGGGAGGGGCGGCGCGCACGCGGGAGGCTGCGGCCAGGTCACGCGCGGGGCCGCTGGCCGCGACGCGCGCTCCCCGCTTCCGCGGCGAGTGGATGCCGCGATTCCGTTGGCGCGCTAACAAGATGAGCTTGTTTTGAAAGAGGTTGCTGGCAATGCGTGTAGGCGTTGGGTAAGTGAAGACTGTTATAGGAACACTTGTTTCACAATTTTCTTTGCAAGATTGGAAGAGAATCGAATGTTGCAAATAGAATAACATTGGTCTTCATTATTACATTATCGTACGCATACGCATTGAAACGAATTAAACCTGTGTTGGGCTGCCGAATAATGATTTATCTCTCACGTCGGGCTGTCAACGTAACCGTTTGCCTACTCTCTCTATCTATCTATATTTTATCTAACTATCCTCTCTCTATCTGATCCTTGCTGCCAAATAAATATGGGCGCCTGGCTAACAACACATATCTTTGCACCTGTTGGACTTCAACCTTGCCCGTCTGCTAGCCAATTACTTACTCTGTTTTCACTACTGGCGTGAATCTGTGGTTGCTTCTAAACAGAAGCGACAGCATGGTACATGTGTGCATGCGTGCGGGTCAGCATCTATCTACTAAATGATAACGCATTGTTTCGGAATTTTTACTGACAACACAACTATGTTTGTCTTCATTTATTTTAATCTCCAAAATTATTTCTCCCTCTTTCTTTCCAAACACATTGAACAGCTAACATATGACCATCATCGTTACCCTCCGAAAACACATATACATAAGCAAATACCCTTTACGTAACACAAAAATGAATATTAATTATATGTTAATTAATTATATGTTAATTAACAGCACTTGATCTTCTACAGAATGCGTCACCGTTGTTAAAACAATTCATGCAATTCACTTCCCTTTTGCTGGATCGTCGCCGTGACAGACTGTAATTCACGTTCGTGGTCGATCTCCAGAGAATCGCACACTCCGTCGGTGCAATCACCACTACATATCACTTGACACCCAACCACACAATCCGCGAAACTTGCGTGATTCGTCACCACATAAACATCGCACATTTGCACTTGGCACCTCGTTATTGTTCATTATTTAAAATTCTACGAATATTGCGCGGATACTTCGCGTCATTATTTAAACAAAAGAATAAACAAATTAATTTAATCTGCAATTGTTCCAAAATTCCTTTCTATCGCGTTAAAAAAAAGACTTTCATTGTTCTACATATCAACATGTCCGCCATTCAAGTTTATGCCGCGATCTAGTACAAATTACGTCTTCGCACTGCCACCGTTCAATAAAACGCGCGTTATTGTATTTTAGTTCATTACGCTTTAAATATCCACACACTATTAACACAACTCATTAAAAATGTCTTAAAATTTGTTAAGTTCAAAAAAATCAAGTGTCAAAAAAATATTTAAAATTGTCACGACGGCTAGCGTGAACTCCGAGTCAGTCTAGCGCAATACTCCTTCTTCCTTGCTCATTGTTGCCCAGCGTTTTTATATTCTTGACTTGAACAAAAGCGCATCATCTTCTCGCTGCCGTGAATAATTCGACTAGAAAATATTCCTTATTTACGTTTTTTTACTGTATTATGTCCCGTTGCTGGTTCCACATTGTATCTTATATTTTCCTGATCATTTTGACACCGTCTAAATATTTTCTAACACCTTATTTCATTAAATATCGTAATTTATACTTCGTCACCTTCTTGTGACGTCATCGCCCCTTGTCGCTTGTTTTTCTATAATTTTTATATTTAAATGTTTAATGTTAAATATTCAACTCGCCTTCCCGGCGTCCCACAAAAACAGAATCAGTTCCAAAATTTTCCCCAATTTTCCCTTTGTACTTTTACCAAGACTCAGCCTGATCCTTTCAGGCGTATGAACAGGCGTATGAGGCGTATTTATATTTACAAAAAACGGTATTTGTCTTTGACTTTTTGCTTGCTAATAATGACGTCCATGTTTCCTTCTTCATCGAGCGGAACTATATAATTACGAATATTTCACAAATTAACTAAACCCCTGGCTCGATTTTGACGATTTTTGTTACAAATGATTCCTAAAATTGCACTTTAATAATTGTTTATACCCGGTTTTCTTCTCTTTCGCGCATTTAATTAATTTAAAAGAATTGTTCGTGCGCGGTACTGCCATCATCTGTTTCTTAGGTGTAAATTTTATTATCCTAATAAAAAAAATTAATTACCGAATACCGTTGATTTGTTCACTAGTCGTAAATCATTACAGCATATACGAAGTAGTTCACGTATCATAGAGAAAATTATAAACTCCTGCAGAAATTCGATGTCGAGATTTTAATAGAAATATACGTTTTGCTCCCCCCCCCTGATATAAAAAAAGTGATTTTTCAAAACGAATGTCTATTGTATGTCTACCGTCCGTCAGCTAGTCATTCTTTCTGTCTGTCCATTCGTCTCTGAATAATACTAACGCCTCAAACAACCATTGGGCTTTCTGAAATAAAAAAAAAAACTTCAACGATCTGGCCCGTCTGGAAGTCCAGCGAATTTGAAATAAATATTTTCGTTTTTTTACTTAACTAATGAAAAGTTACTCCACATTTTTGTCTCTAAATTTCTTGCTAGAATAGAGTGAAATACTCTTATAAAGTTGACACACATCCTAGTTTCACTGTTACCTCAGAATTTTTAATAATTGCAAAGTTTTCAATTTTTGTACTATGTTATACAACTACACAACTGAGTAAAATGTTTGTACTATGTCATACAACTACACAACTGATTTTTTCATTGAAATCTATTATTCACAATTAGTTCTTTAAAGTATATCACGTACATTTTTTCAAAATATTAGTAGTTTTCGTGGAATTTTGGGTAAAGAGGTAATTAAAAAAATACCTTAACAAGGTTTTCTCAAAAACGTCTCCATTTAAACAAAAATACATGTGAAAAGAGATTTTGCTCATGTAATATATTGTCAGTCCCATATCCATTACCAAACCAAGGAAATTAAAAATGGAAATAAGACAAGGGTTATTTGATAAAAACCCAGTCCGTCCATGTAAATATTACAGGAAAGGATACTGAACATTCAATTAATTGAGCCTGTCTATAAATACTTTATTCTGTAAATTTTCTGTAAAGTAACATAATTTTGAGAAAATTGTTTATTTTTAAGTGATATTGACATAATTTAATGCTACATTGTTTGCATGTTACTGTAGATATGAACGGGGTAAAAGTCATTGAAATATGTAGATTCAATGTAGCAAATCATATTGAGACCGCGTATGCGCGAATAAGTTTTGGTCAACTATTTTATTCATTAAATTATTATGGTATATAACCGTTGCTCGTCTGCAAATTTTCGTAAAACGGTCGAGCTAGTGCACTTCGTGAGACAGGGCCTTGCGATTGGTGAGTCGAAGTTCGTGGGCGCTAAAGCTGGGGGCGAAAAACGAAACTCGCATAAGGCATGCAAGTTTTCACTTATGTTTATGGCGTGGGGCTTTCGTGTATGAAAATAGTATCCTCATCCTTCCACAATCTCTTGACCTGACAGGCGAGTGTGTGTTGTCTATGAAATCTGTCTGTGAAATTGAAGAAATGGATCTCTAAACTCTAAACAATTGTTCCGGCACCTAGACAATCTTGAACTTTTATGTAAGGGTACAGATAGGCCCACCAAAAGTTCGGGGAGCGCCGCAGTGTTCTTCACCGGGAATGTCTCAGTGTGAGGCCGGTAGATGGCATCCGGAATGGGGACAGGGAAGAACCTAAAAGTTAGCCTCGAGTCAAAAGATTCGGAATCAACTAATACGAGAATGTCTGTGCCATTGTGGTCCATCTAATTTTGAACTTTTCTGGGGTTTTTTTGTATGAAAAATTATAAGATTCTAACGATTTGTTTCCACCAACATCTGAAACGGCGTTCATCGGGAGCGGTAGCTCAGTGCATCAACTGATGTCCTGACTGGGAGGTCCTAGGCTCGAATCCTGACGGCGGCAGAATTTTCGACACTAGTTTTTCAGCTAGGTCGTATTTAGTCGCTGTCTGGAGGAGAGTTCACAGGGCCGGCTGCTCTGATCGGTAGTTTTCCATGGTTTCTCCGATCAACACCAGATGAATGCCGGAGCAGTACTCTAACAAACGGACCGCGCGCGATTTTTCCTTCCCTTCGTTGTCCTATCCTCTCCCCTTACACACACATACACTAACATTCACTACAATATCACATATGCCGTGAGACCGGTCGGGAGCTTAGAGCTTGCCAGTTTTTGCTCTCAACCGCCGAGCGGGACGGACGTACCTTGGCTCCGAATCGCTTGCGCCGTTATCAGTGCCAAAGTCCAAATTTTACAGTGCCGGTGCGATCGATAAATTCTTTTGCATAGGCGTAGCTCACGACCGTTTTGCCGCATTGCGGCAAAACTACAATACGAACAATTGTATATCAACATTGGTGCAACGCCACATGGACAAGTGCATTTAACTACAATTGTGCCAATACAGTGTTGAAACCAGTAAGTGCAAAAGTGAAAGACAATTAATAGTGCTATAAAGTATCAAAAATGTTATCAGAAGATGTCCCCCTAGGGGGACATATCAGCAGATCCATGGAACTACTGAACAATGAAGGATCTAGTGACACTTACACGACTCTAATCAATTCACAATTCACACACGAAAATCAAATGGAAAATCTACAACAGCAATACCAACATATCTTACATCAAAATCACCTTCTACAAGAACATCTTCAAAAATTAGAGCAACAAAACCAATTACTACAACAACAGCTTCAACAATCACGGTTCGACCCAACAAGCAACACGGAGGCAGCAGCACAACATGCTCCTCAAACACATCCGGAACTTGGTCAGCCCCCCGGAAACCATCAGCCCACAGAAGATAGATCAGCAGAAAGCACCAGTGACCATCATCAAACAAGTTCACATCAACAAATGACAAAAAAAAGAGGACCTACAAAAGTAAGTGATTATAGTGACGCAAAGCGCAGAATGCTAAACAATAGTGTAATAAAAGACTATAATTTACTAAATAGATATTCAATTTTAGAAACAGTAGAAGAATCAGATGAAAATGTAAACAATATAGAAGTACAACCAGAAAACATAAAAATACCTCCCATATGCATTAGAAACGCAGGAAACGTAACACTCCTATCTAAAGACCTAACGCAATTAATAGGAAATGGGTTTTCTCTTAAAACAACAGGGGATTCGGTAAAAATATTACTGAAAAATGTTACCGACTACAGAAAAGTCAGAAAATATTGTGAAGAGAAAAATGTCCCTTATTATACATACTGTGTACAATCAGAAAAAAACTTATCAGTAGTAATAAAAAACGTTCCCATAATATTCACAGAGGAAGAGATTTATAATGAATTAGAAAGTCTAAATTATCCTATAAAAAAAGTAACTAGATTGACTAACAGAGAACAATTACCCTTTAGAGTAGTTGCACTAGAATTAACTAACTCAATTGAAGGTAGAGAAATATTTAAATTGGACAAACTACTGCACTGTATTGTAAAAGTAGAATTAAGAAGGAAACCACAAGGCCCGCCTCAATGTAAAAAATGTTTTATTTATGGCCACACAAAAAATTATTGCACAATGACCCCAAAATGTGGATATTGTGCGGAACAACATTGGACTAAAGACTGTGAATTATTGCAGACAACAAACCCTCCACCCCCAATTTGTACTCTATGTAAAGAAAATCATATGGCGACTTCTAGACAATGTAAATACTTTCCAAAAAGTAAGAGAATTCAAGAATCAAACCAACACAATAACTCTTACCAAACCTCACAAACACAAAACATATATGGAAATGAATCTCACACACAAATAAACTCACAACAAACAAATATAAATCACAACCCATTATATAGACAAATGGCATTTAATAACAAACAAAACATACCCAAACCCACATATGCACAAACAGTTACACAAAACAACATACAGTCAAACATTACACACATTATAATGCAGATGTTACCAACAATAATCAATCAAACAATATCAACAATAATGCCACAAATACAAAACATGATATCAAACCAAATATCAAATATAATAAGAAATGGATAAAAAGCCCAACTTAAAATCAATAACATTCTTAAACTGGAATGCTAATGGATTACTAAATAAAAGAAACACACTCATCTACTTCCTAAAAAATCACGCAATAACGATTGCATGCATAACAGAGACACACCTTGTACCTGGACAAACACTTAAAATACCTGGATACATCTGCCATAGAGAAGATAGAATATGCCAACATGCAGCAGGAGGAGTAGCTATCCTAATCAAAAAGAAACTGGAGCACTCATTAATTTCTATTGCAAAATCGAATGATCTTGAACTGATTGCAGTAAAAATAACATTAAAAAATTTATTCTTAAATATCATAACAGCATATAAACCACCTAAAAATCAAATTAATATAAATGATTTAAAACAAATATTACACAGTACAGAACCTACCATTATAATGGGAGACCTGAATAGCAAACATATCAATTGGGGCTGCAAAGTGAATACTCCTAACGGGAGGAAATTACTGAAAGCATCAACAACTTTAAACTTTCAAATCTTAGCACCAACAAATCCTACTCATTACCCCAAAAACCGTAATGCTCAACCAGATATCCTTGACATTGCCATCATTAAAAATTTAACACATACCCTCTATGCTCACTCATTACCTGAATTGGACTCTGACCACTGTCCCGTAATAATCACATCGGACATAAACTATATTAAAACAGAATTGCCTTATGGCATAGACACAAAAAACATAGATTGGATAAAATTCCAAACAAATATAGAGAACACTCTTCCCACAGACCGGTTCATGAAAAATAGAGAAGAAATTGATTCTGCCGTAGACTCTATCACTAAAATTATACGAAAAGCAGCAAAAGAAGCAAATACCAACCCTAATCATAAACCAAAATTATCACAGCAAACTATACCTACTTACATTGAAAAATTAATTCAAAAGAAACACAAAATTCGACGCCAATGGCAACAATCGAGAAGCTCAGAATTAAAGAAAATTCTAAATAAACTAACTCACCAAGTAAAAACAGCATTAGACGAACACAGAATCCAACAATATAAAAATTACATTAAAAAGATAAATCCTAAAGACAGCAACTTATGGCAGGCTACAAAACAAATATTAAAAGAACCAACAGTCATACCAGAACTAAAGAAATTAGATAAAACAGCTGCAACAACAAAAGAAAAATGTGAAATATTGGCTGAACACTTTCAAGAAACTTTTGCCCTAAACACAAATTCAAATAATATCACTACAAATCAAATCAATAATTGTGAACTAACAACAGTTCCACATCCAGTAAAATATATATCACCAAATGAAACCTATCAAACAATTAAAAGCCTAAATAGGAAAAAATCAGCTGGAATAGACCAAATACCAACTATTCTATTACAAAAACTAAATAGGAAAGCAATTAGCTACTTAACTGCAATATTCAACTCAATGTTAAGAATTGGATATTATCCCACGAAATGGAAACACTCCATAGTAATACCAATACCAAAACCAGGTAAAAACCCAACACTCACAGAAAACTATAGACCTATAAGTCTGATCCCCATCATAGCCAAAGTAATGGAGAAACTAATACTAAAACGACTCCTAAAATACATAAATGAAATATCATACATACCACTTTTCCAATTTGGTTTCAAAGAAAAACACTCCACAACACACCAACTTTTAAGAATAACAGAACTAATATATAAAAATTTTGAAGAAAAACAGCACTCTCTAGCAGTATTCTTGGACGTAAGCCAAGCATTTGACAGAGTTTGGCACGAAGGATTGATATTTAAATTACAGGAATCAGGCCTACCTCTTTACCTAGTAAAAATAATACAAAGCTTCTTAAAAGAAAGAGTCTTTTCAGTAAGAATAAACTCAACCTACTCCACACAAAAAGGAATCACAGCAGGTGTACCACAAGGCAGCCCGTTATCAGCAACTTTGTTCAACATATTTACAGCAGATTTCCCAACAACCCAAAACACTACAATAGCGTTATTTGCTGACGATAGTGCAATACTAACCTCTAACAAATGTTTAAATACAGCTACAGAAAATCTACAAGAAGAACTAAACAAAGTATCACTATGGGCAGACAAATGGAAGATAAAATTAAACCCCAACAAATGTGTAGCAAAGATATTCACACTATGCCCAATAAACACTACTCCCAAACCTCTAAAGCTATTTAATAAAACACTTGACTGGTTACCAAAAAACAAACCAATTAAATATCTTGGAGTATTAATAGATACAAGACTAACATGGACTAATCATATAAATGAAAAACTTATACAAGCAAACAGAAGACTACATAAATTGTATCCATTAATCAACAGAAAATCCGCCCTCAAAACAGAATGTACTCTAGTGCTTTATAAAGCAATAGTTCTTCCCATTATAATGTACGCATGCCCAATATGGTACAACACCTCTGCTACTAACATAAAGAAAATACAAACCTTCCAAAATAAAATCCTACGGATAGCAGTAAATGCTTCCTGGTTTATTAGAAACACTCAACTACATTCAGAATTAAAAATAGAAACTATCCACCAAGTAATGCTTAAACGTTCACATTCCTTCTTCACAAATCTACATAAAATACCTACAAGTGACCATTACAACCTTGGGTCATCAGCAACAACATCCCGAATCAGAAATAGATTTCCATATGACAAATATCTTATCCAATTTGCTGACCCCCCATAAATCCTATGAATTAAAATAAACAATACAAGAAATAAAATTCGACTTTACTTAGAACAACATACAATAATGAGGAACCTGTTGGGCTTCCCTTATTTCTATTTATAAAAGAATGAATGTATTTTATGAATGCTACCTTTTGTGTCAGTGCTGAATGAAGTTAATCTATTTGTTATTTATTTATTTTTGTAAGTGTTTTGATTTGAGATTTAAATGTAAACAATCCCTGTAAAGCAGTTATGCTGGTCTGTGGAAATAAATAAATTAAAAAGTGGAGCTTGTCCCGGCTGGGGCGGTGCCCCGCTGGTGGGAGAGTCCTGGTTAGGGAAACCCCACTTGCCGACGGTAGGTCGGCGCCGGATCTCTCCATCCAGCGGGGGAAGATCATCACCATCTCACGAAAGAGAAAACATGCACTACACTAACGAAACTAATGACCAAACCAGTTGACGCGCCCCGGAAATACGAAAAAAATCAATCAACCAATGAAACGACATTCAAAAATTTTGGTTTCTGCATCAGTTTTATCTCGTCACGTCAAGATGACAAAACTTCGTTGTTCACTTATAGTGTAGACACAAACACAAACACAAACAAGACGTTGTTCACTTACAGTGTAAACCCTGTAGCGTCTTTAGGTAAACGTAGATCACGAGCTAAATCGTTTAATGTATGTTGGTAAATGGAATACGTATTTTTTTCTAAAACATTGTCAGGCAGATATTCGTCAAATACATCAAAAAATGGATCATTCTTGTTGACGCTGCAAAATAGCTTCAGTAAATTGTTTGAGAGAGCAACAGAATGATGAATTGGGTTGCTCGCAAAGCGTAGCTACCAACTTCCTAGCTTGCCACAAGGGAAAATGCTGAGAGACAATTATTCGAGAACTATTAGTTTATCTCGGCGTGATAATTGTTAATGATGGAAGAAGTTTGTCAATGTTACCTTGTCAATGTTTTATTAAACGAACAGAAAATTGTTTTCTGTTATAATTCGTGCGACATACAATTTCAGCTTACTATCAGCTCTTACGCTCCCAAAACACACTCTGCTACCGCTAGTCAAAATTTAATTTCTTCAATGCCGCCCAGATGTGAATTACCACGGCTTTTTACAGACGAGGCGATCTTTTGTGTAAACGCACGGCTGAAAAATTCTCCAACAATTACCCCTCGTGGCGTCATATGGGTATACATAGTCGTTGTATTTCTTCGAAATCTCGACAATGGGAGCGCGTTTGCACGCCAATGTCTCTCAGCTGAGGTCGCAATACCAACCCTGCATAATTAAATTGAAAGTCGGTAGCAAATATACGTGCATCTTAACGGTTTTTTACTCGAGCTAGGCGAGTCGAGGAACCGCGAAACTGTGTTCGGCCGCCTTCTTTTTAAATAATGCTATTCTATCGCGCCTTCATTTGGAAATACTTTTAATTCTCGGAATGTTGACACTCTACAGTGTGTCCAGTATCTGGCTCTATCTCGCGAGCGGCTATGAAAGCAGTTCAATTCTGTTTGTTTCAAACTGTCCTTCCAAAGTGTTTCACACGAAATAAATATGACTCTTTCTCTCTCCCTCTCCCTCTCCCTCTCCCCCTCTCTCTCTCGGCAAACGCGCCGTTTTTTGGAGAAAATC
>BLKR01016326.1:0-31064 GCA_011170035.1 Teleogryllus occipitalis | reverse complement strand
AAAGGCAAAAAAGGTGTCTGTACAACCCTAAATTTACTCTAAATTGCAGATTTTGTTAGTAGAACCCGCTACAACCAGTCATTTTCTTATAATAAACAAAAACCTGTTTTGAAATCAATAAAAAATGTTGCACCAAGTACCAATTTTTTCTCAGTCAAATCAACCGAAAAATTAGATGTTTATAACAATTTCTCAAGCTTTTGAAACCTTCTCATGGCCATGAGATTACAGTTTGAATTTTCCAATTTTCCATTTTTGAGAAAATTGATGACAAAAAATTACTCATATGTTACCATGCTTAACTTAATTAGAGAATAAATTCTTATAAGCTAAGAGTACAAAATCTTCTCAGATGAACGTTGGCTTCAAGATGGTGTTGTAGCACAAGGTTTTAATCACTATGATCACTTAAATTTTTCAAATTTAATACTCTCCTATGTAATATAGCTGTAAGTTAGCGTGTAAGTCTTTGTTTTAATGTATCCGGCTTCACCGTGATTTTCTTACTAATTTTGTCAATTAAATTTAAGTTCCAATGAGACACCTCTTTTATTGTGTGTTCCGCATGCCAACGCCCACGCCACGCATGTTCCCGACAGCTATTTCAGTGGGGGCAGCCGGGCAAAGCTGAGACTTTCAATTGGCACCAGGCGATAAGGTAGGTCGAGGTCAACCCTGAGAGCACCCCACCCACGTGGTGCTGTGTTACAATTACGGCCACTGAGC
This sequence comes from Teleogryllus occipitalis, assembly GCA_011170035.1. NCBI lineage: Eukaryota > Metazoa > Arthropoda > Insecta > Orthoptera > Gryllidae > Teleogryllus > Teleogryllus occipitalis. The sequence continues at coordinate 30,338 of BLKR01016326.1, read as the reverse complement.
TCGTGGGGTGTTATAATAGGTACATTAAATTTAATGTACATCTACAGTATATTTAATGGACATGTACAGTAAATTCAATGTACATACGAATATTAAATTTAATGCACACGTGCATTAAATTTACTGTGCGTCTATGATAATTACATGATAATTACTTTCATGTACTTTTACATTAAAAGTAATGCAGAAATTTCTGACAGTTTAGATAACAAATGTGATAAGACACACACTTCGGCAATCGCATAATAGAGCCAACAACTTAAGTTACTCTCCAGGAATCGCTTACGCGCATAGCAGAGGTTGCCACTCAACACTTTCCCGTGAAACGTTGTGACGTCATTCTGGGCTTCTGAGGAAATGTAGTACTTTTTTCCGAATATTACCAATTCTTTCACTTATATTAATATATTCATCTGCCTGTATTTTATTTACCTCTTCGAGGACATTAGAATGTAGGTAGAAAAATGTTTTCTTCTATTTCAAAATGGAAGGTGTTTCAATATTCCGAAAATTAAAAATATTAGAAACAAGAAATCAAAATACTATATTTTCTGTATCATCTACAACTTGGCGCTATCTTAACTTACATCTATTACTTACAGCTATTTTTATATTATCCGGTTCAGCTTTTCATATCAACATGACCACACTTTTACTTACAAACGTAGATGTCAAGATGTAAGTTTGTTTTAAGGTAAAGTAATATTCAAAATGGATTACGCAAATTTTATGTTTATTAATAATAAAGTATAATTAATTATTTTAAATCAAAATGGATTTTAGTTTAAAATAGCTTTGAAATAATGTGATTACTACTTGTCACAACTATTTGTCAATGTAGAATTGAAACTTTTTTGCGAAAGTTTACAATTAAAAAAATACTTTGAGTTAAATCTAAAAGTTGAAATTTTTAATGCAGTTTGGTATCGTAGCGATCTACTATGAGTGCAATTTTCAGATTTATATCCGGTCCCTCAATAGAGATATTACTGTTGAAAATTTGGAGAAAATCGAAAATTCAAATCTTTAAGAGGGTGTAATTTTAAAGAGGTACTGTTCCGTCCACGCCACAAACGCGCCTGGCGGCAGGTCATTGTTTCCCCCTTCAGACGCTGGCCGCACCCACCGCGGGCATCCGGCACTCCCACCGCTGGCCACCCTCACCGCCGCCTCCCCCACCCCGGCTGCCGCCAACGCGTCCTCCGAAGGACCGTTACACTCTACTCCCAAAACGGCACTCGCCGACAGGTCACCGTCTCTGCCGGAACAAAAAATCTCTCCGCGACAGACAACGCAAGCCCGGCCCGACGCCATCTAGTTTCTCGCGAGTGTAACGTAACCCCACTGCCTTCGGCAGGGGTACAGACTGCGTCCAACGCAGACGGACTTTCAGTCCGTGCGTGAGTTCCGGCTGACCAACGCGAGCCAGATTCTGTGCTATTCTCCCATTGACGCGCTGCATCCGCGTCCTACCGTCGACGGACCTTGTGGGAGCATTCATTTGCACCCCGCTAGTGCAACGCCTCGGGCACACCGCCGCAGGCACACCGAATCGGCACACCACCGCAGGCACACTGCCTCACATCTTATGGTCAATGCAAGTGTAAATAGTGTAAACTTAATATTAAATAGTATGTGCAATGTGAGTAAGTTGAATTCAGACAACCCCTGCTTCTTCCCTCAACCAGCGCCATCCCTCTCTCCCCCTCCGGGCAGCTCACGGCCCGGCGCGGCGTAAGCTTGTTATTGTACAGAGAAGGTCCCGTTCAGTCCGCGAAAGCAATCCCCTCCTTTCCTGGCCATTCTTCCCTTTATCTGTACAGGTACGTTACTTACAAATGATATTTTACAAAAAGTAAGTACATTGTTAAATGTAAAAGCACATAAAAAATTAAGCCAGAGATTATATTCCTTCTTTGGGAAATTACTCTCTGAAAATCGAACTTGGTTCATTTCCGTTCCACAGATTTGGTTGCAAATTTTTCTCAAATAAAAACATGAAAGGTAGGTATGTAATAATTCGATTTGTAGGTCAGAGTATACTAAATCCAATGCCTTTTATTCTAGAATTCTAGAACTGCCCAGAGCTGAATCATTTTGAAAAGAGTAAACCTCTACAAACGCGAAAAATGGCGCACGGCGTAAAACAAAAATTGCCACCATTTGTAAACCATACAATAAAAATAAATCAAAGATGCTTTTGAACAGCCAAAACATAAGGAAATTTATGTACAAAATATGAACTTTTTCGAGATGGTCGAGCGACCAGTGCTGGACCACTTAAAATGGATTGACCCGAATATGTAAAGAAACATTTGATTATTGCGCTAGGAGGGGAATTATTAATAGTTTAATTCAATTAAAATTATTTATTGACAAAAATAATACTCATGTTTATATCACGTATTTTGAAAACACAGAAAAGCAAACAAGATATACGGAACTACTTAAAAATTTGGACACGCACTTAGCTCCTTAGCAACCATCAAAACAACGAATTTAGAGCGCGTCCATAGCAACGGCCGTTAAAATGTTCGAGGGTTCATGAACACTAGTTTAGCGGACTTGTGGGTTTAGAATTTACCAGTGTTCATAAATTTTTGGATAATTGTGTCGTTTGCACAATTTTTTTAATAAATGTAATCAAAATTTATTACTATTGTTCTGGCACTGATACAATAAAGTTAGAATGTTTGCACTTTCCTCTGAATGCCACCTGAAGCCGTGACATATCTTTATTAATAGGGAGTTTTTGCACGGCGAAGCATTACACCAATCGACATCACTATCGTTCTTCTGCGCATGCGCAGTTCGAATTTCCCATCACTTGTGCATCTACGCATGCGCAGAAGATTGAGATTGCAATCGATTACTACACATTAGGAAGTTTGTGCACGCCATAGCGGACAGCACTATCGACCTTCCACCCACGTGCAAATGCACTAAAGTGATGCGAAACGAACGATTGCGCAGATCGATAGTGCCTTAACGTTCGAAGGTCCACTAACTCCCTATTAATGAGTTTTTGCACCCTCGAACGTTAAAGCAATCGAAAACAGTATCGACCTTCTGCGCATGCGCAGTTCAAGTTTTGGATCATTTGTGCATCTGCGCATGCACAGAAGATCGAGATTGCAGTTGATTGCTGACGCGCAAAAATTCCCTACTATGCCGAGCGAAGTTCCTAGAATTAGAAGAAAACGATCGTCCTTCGCGTCCATTGCGTCTTTCGCACCTTTCCTCCTTTTCCGCCTTCGCACTTTTCCTCCTGTTCGGCCACTCGTCTTGTCAATAGCTGTGCTTGTCTTGTTTTCGATTCGTCTTGTCAATAGTTTCGCTCTCTTGAGATCCAAGAAGATAACTCCAGCATTTTTTCCAGCATCAATATTAATTCCTTTCCTTCATTAATATTTATCCTTTTTTCAAGGGCTTTATATATATATATATATATATATATATATATATATATATATATATATATATATATATATTGTGACGTTCGTGGCCTGGCCACTAACTTACACGGCGCCCACGCATCTATAGAAGGCGACGGGGCAAATAATAACATCGCAAGAGCAGCACGGAAGAGAGAAAAGGCGCGACCTGGAGGTGGCGGCCAGAAGCAGCGGCGGGGTAATTTCGACGGAGGGGCGGCGCGCATAGGGGTTCTATGACGTCAGGGCCGCATTTATACGGCGGGGCGGCGAAAAGCTGTTTCTTCTCGATTTGGACGGCGACGAGCGAGGTACTAGTTCTTCTTGGTTCAGTCGGCGACGCGCGAGGTACTATTCTTCTAGAGCTAGACGGCGACGAGCGAGGTATTCTTCTGTAGTAAAGACGCGGAGTCGTAGACATTATCACGAGTAATAGTGGAGGAGAACGTTGCAATATTGAGGCGGCGAGAAGTAGCAAGTTAACATTATAACGAGGCCGAATAAAGTAAAGTAAACGTGATTGTGAACAATATCATAGTCAACGCCCTGGTAGGAGCGACACGTGCTGTAACACGCAAGGGACGGAGCAGTACGCGTGCATGTGTCCTGGATCTGGTGGCGAGAGCTTAGAAGACTGGTGCGAAAATCTGGTAACGGACTGCAGAGACGGCTTCGAGGACATCGGGAAACGCGAGTGGCGGCGCGGCTGGCGGTGTACAGCTACTTCGACACGACGGCGGTGCGTAACCCGGGGGCCTTGGGCGGCGGCAAAGGTAATTTGTAACTGAGTAAACCAGAGTGGGAGACCGGATTTTAGGAGTGAAATGAAGAACCAGATCATTAAAACTTTGTAAAATCGCCTGAAATTTGTGTCACGACAGCATAAATTCACCTTGTATAGCGGTAATACTTGCAATAGAATTCAATCCAGAAACTGTGTAAATTTTATTAGAGTTCCTCATTTTTATTGTATAAAATTTGCTAACGAGGAAAATATTTAATGTAAAGTAGCAATAAGATATTGAATAGCGTTTCATTGTAATTAATCCCAGGAGTATGGGAAAATTTTAGTTTCCATTAAGTTCATAACTTAGCAAAACCGTGCACGGGTGATAGGAGAATCAGACTCGATATAGCGAGCACATTGTTAAGTAAATTTTGTTGTGTTGTAAATTTGATTTAATTCTGAATTTGAATGTTAAGTGTGAACAATTTCTCATGCCATATTACAGAATATACTGTCATTTTATCTAATTTTGTGTCTGGGTGTGTAACTTTCTCATACCCCAAAAGATCCTGCCCCCCGAGAACTTCAAGCTCGAAAGAGCATTCTATCAGGGCGTTTCCACGAGTGGAGGCGTTACATATATATATATATATATATGTAAATGTTAAATGTTCGTTATGTTTAAAAAAATCCATTCCTCGAACAGTTTTCCGAACACAGTACTTTGCCAATCAGATCTTAACATATATTCAAGGAGGCTGAAAGAAACAGCTGCAGACGCCATTGCTCGCTAGTTTCATCCGAAATACACAATACTTTCTTAGTACATACAATGTTTACGAGAAGCTAGCGCTCAAGTGAATAGTAACCGTGTAGCCTGATAGAAAAAGGGGGTAAAGGGAGCAATTGCCCCCCCTCCCGAAAAGATATAATTAAATGAAAAATATTTTTTTATCGAGTTACGCATGGGGTCTCTGAAACATGAGTAAGCACGTGGTTGAAGTTCCTTTTCATTGATTGACTGATTGAGTTTAAGGGCGCTTCAACGACTAAGGTCATTAGCGCCCGTGTCAAATTATTTTAAGACCAATGCAGAATATTGCAGTGCCAAGCTAACAAAAAATTAAAATATTTAAATAGAAAGCAAAGTAAAACTGAAAAAGGACGTATCCTAATAAAAGGTTTTGGCACAAAACGCGTTTTTTAAAAATTTCGGGCTAAAAGCCAATAATTGGTATTATCATCTCTCAGATAAGGCTGTACAAGCCAGTCTCTCGAAAAATGCCAAAAAGCTTGCAGAGAGAAGATTCGTCATTTACAAGAATCTCCGCTAGGGAGCTAGCAAGGTCATGCCTTCGACGTCTCTCTATCTTAACACAGTGTAAGAGAACATGCTCCACGGTAAGATCTATTTTACAGTATTCGCATATAGAGGGTGGGTCCCCGTGGATGAGATAACCGTGGGAGAAATGGCAGTGACCGATCCGGAGGCGTGTTAAAATGATCTCCTCTCGCCGAGCATCACGAGATGAGGAAGACCAAGGATTTATGGAATCCTTGATTCTCGTTAGCTTAAAATCTGAGTTATGCCACTCCGTTTGCCATCTACTGCAAATTGAGCGTTTTATAAAGAGCGTAGTGTCTTCCGTGGGGACTGTGAAGATGTCTAATTCTCTTTTCTTCGAGGCAGACTTTGCCGCCTGGTCAGCTATTTCATTTCCTCTTATTCCCACGTGTCCAGGGACCCAACAAAAGACTAAAATATAGTGGCGCACCAATAGATGGATTTGGTATTGGATGGTCATTGTCAGTGGGTCACAAGACGAGAAGGAAGAAATGAATTCAAGAGAGCTTTTTGAATCACTGCAGATCACTACTTTCTTTAATGCCATCGATTCAGCAAATTTAAGTGCCTCCAAGAGCGCATACTTCTCTGCGGTATAGACGCTGTACGAAGAGTATAATCGAAAGCCTTGCGTGGCTCTACTGCAGTAGAAGGCACATCCGACTCTGCCGTTTTGAGAGAAGCCATTGGTGTAAATGAAATAATGGCCAGGATACGTAGATTTTATCGCCTCAAATTCCGATAAGAATGTACTGGGGGGAGTTAAGGATTTAGGAAGGTTAGACAGTTTAAGATCTATTATCGGCCGGTGTAGTTTCCAAGGGGAAACAAGGTTTCGGGGGAGGGGTTCACAGGGTTGGGTAGTTTTATATGAAGCTTCTGTAAGAGCATACGGAGACGGACTCCCAGGGGATGGGGTAACGATGGTCTAAGTCCATATGAGGTCAAGTGGGTTGGATGGAGGACTGCTTGGCGCGAAGAAGTATCAACATTGGATAATTTCGCGCCATAGGAGGCAATCAGAATATCCCGCCTTCGGCTCAGAGATGGTTCTCCAGCCTCGGCCAAGAGGCATTCGATGCGACTCGTGCGGTAGGCGCCTATACTAATCCTTATGCCGGCATTGTGTATGGTATTTAATGGCCGGAGGGTAGATGGAGACGCTGACCCATACACTATGCATCCGTAATACAAGATAGGGCGGATGAGTTCTATACAAATGCAAAAGACAAACACGGTCTGCGCCCCAAGAGCTACCAGTAAGAGTGCGAAGGAGATTCATAAGTGATACACATCGGCCTTGTTTACGGATATGTTTTCGCCAGGTTAGGCTCTTGTCGAATGTGAGCCCAAGGAAGGTTGCAGATTCAACGAATGGAAGCTGCTGACCTCCAAGAAAAAGATCGGGATGATTATGGAGGTGATGGATTCTTCAAAAGTGCATGCAAGTGGTTTTTGAGGTAGAGAACTTGAATCCTGTTTCATCGCTCCATTCCTGCAGTTCGTTGAGCACTAGTTGTAGCTGCCTCTCAATAACTTGCACGCTCTTGGAGGAGCAAACAATTGCAAAGTCGTCAACGAACAGTGATGCCTTCACAGGCTCCCGGATAACTGATGCAATAATATCGATGGCAATGGCAAACAGTGACGCTCAAAATCGATCCCTGGGGAACACCGTTTTCTAACTGGTGAGAGGATAACAGGTCGCCAAGGCGGACGCGGAAAGATCTTGATGAAAGAAAACCTACTAGAAACAAAGGGAGCCGTCCCCTAAGGCTCCAAGTATGCAAGGTGCGAAGAATACCGTACCTCCAGGTGGTGTCATATGCTTTCTCTATATCGAAGAAAATTGCTACCAGGTGCTGACGTAGCACGAAAAAAGTGGAAATCTGCGTAGCAAGGGTGACTAGGTGGTCCATGTTTGACCTGTGCTTCCTGAAGCCACATTGGAGAGGTGTAAATAGGTTCTTTTGTTCCAGGAGCCAGACCAGACGTGCATTTACCATTCGCTCTGAAAGCTTGCACACACAGCTTGTGAGCGAGATTGGGCGGTAACTTGAGGGGGTTGTGCCCTTTCCTTCTTTAGGGATTGGGAGAAAAATGGCCTCACGCCAAATTCTTGGTATTGCATGTTCAGCCCAAATCTTGTTGAAAATGCCAGGAGAAAGGAACGAGCATTTTCCGGTAGGTGTTTCAACATTTGGTTATGTATCTGGTCTGGTCCTGGAGCAGAATTTTTCGCACAAGCGAGGGCACAGGAGAGTTCATCCATGGAGAAAAGGGCATTGTAATCTTCCTCCACGCGACTCGAGAAGTCTAATTTACAGTTTTCCATTTTTCTTTTCGTTTTTTGAAAGCCAGAAGGATAGTGTACGGAGCTGGAGATGTGTTCGTAATGAGAGGCCATTTCGTCAGCAATTTCTTGTGGAGAGGTTAGGAGATTGCCATTTACCATAAGCCCTGAAATAGACGGCGAAGGGAGTCTTCCACCGATCTGTCAGACCTTTCTCCACACAAGTTTAGGGGATGAACGGCAAGAGAGTGACGAGATGTAGGCTCTCCAGGACGCAGCTTTTCTTTCCCGTATCGTTAATCTAGCTCTGGCTCGGGATCTTTTATAGTTTATTAGGTTTTCCATGGTTGGGAACCTACTAAGTTTTGCCAATGCCCTCTTCCGATCACGGACCGCGGCGGCACAATCAGCGTTCCAAAATGGCACAGGGAGGTGTCGTGCATGGCCCGACGACTTCGGGATGGCAAATGAGGCCGCATGAAGGACGGCGTTATTAAATTGGGCAACCATAGCATCGATGTCGTTTGAGCAGTTTTCCGATATTCGTAATTCTTTCTTGAATGTTTCCCACTCAGCTCGGTGGATTAGCCACCGAGGAGGGCGGGCAACGTTGAGATCGGGAATATCGAGGTTGACCCGAATGGGAAAGTGGTCACTACCATGCAGGTCGCCAAGGACAGTACACTCAAAGATTGTAGAAACGGACGGACTACAGAGAGCTAGGTCCACGGACGAGAATGTGTCTCCTTGTGTGTATCTCCTCTGCCCTACTAATATTAATTCAACGTAACCCGTTCCAAATGTATAAAAGAACATGGGCGCCAGGAAAAGATTACGTTAATTCAATTAAAATTAATCTTCAACTGCTATTCCCAATAAATTAATATCCGGCTAACTGGGTCGATGGGTCTTATAAGAAATAATCGCTATTGACTACTAATAGCCGATTATTCGATCTGCCATCTGTACAGAGTGGCCGAGGAATCTGAAAAGCAAATATACATTTCTAGCTACTCACTTGCTGGAATTGGCTAAATGAAAATCATCTTTTCTATTCACAGAAACTTGTAAGTGTATTCAATGTTCATTAGTAACAATACGGAACGTACTTTCGGTCATGGCCAGTCTCAAACCTTATATTGCAGTACCCGTTTTCGCGCGTTCTTGACCGATGTCGCCGCGTAGAACCATTTTCAAACTTTCCCGGTGTCGATGGCTCCAGGTCCTAATACGACCATTCGTACCATCTTCTTTTCTTTCGTTTTGGCACAAGTGTACTCAAGTCACTGATCCTCACCGCCTCATAAGTTGATAAGACTTATTTAATTTTCCTTTTAAAAGTTCCCAGTTCTTTCTACGCGTATGCTTAAAATATTAAAGTTCAGCAAACTATTATCTGCATCAAATACTCTCAGTCCTGTTGCTGACAAATTCACAATTCTAGCTGCTGCACTCGAAATATTTCCAAGTCCCAATTTCCGCACATTACATCAATATTGTAACGTATTGTAAGGCTACAGCTAGAAATCGCCACAAATGTGCGACGGCAGAGGATTAGACGCCAGGGGCCAGGCAGGATGTGACACGCCGAGGTATTCTGCGAAATCCTAAGAGCTAGGGAAAGGGATGCCCAAAGTGCGGGACAGCGCATTTTTGCCGCGTGCCGCGTGACAAATTCTTGGAATCCATGGAAATGGATGTCCAAAAATGCCTGGCAAAGCGGCTAGTGCGGGCTGTGTGCAAAACCCAGTGACGTTTCAGGTCACGTGGGTGGTAGCTATATAAGAGCGAACGCAGAGCGCGGGGGTGGGGTTTGTTGAGCTGAGAGGGAACCCTCGTGCGAACGCACAAAAACTTGCGCCCAGGGCGGTGCGGAGCCGAGCTAGGCTCGTGCGGCAAACCATGTGTTGGGACGCCGTTGTGGACTATATCCACTGGTGACAGAGGTCGCCGGAGCTGTCTGCTGTGTGCGGGAGGCTCGCTGAGGAGTGGCGCGGGCCACGAGTCAGTTATTCATTTTTAAGGATCGCTCCTGCGATCAGGAAAGTAAAGATCTACCAGAGCTGAGTAACTTAAAGTATTACTGTACATATTGTGAATAAACCTGTACATATTTATCATTGAAGCTCGTGTCTGTGATTATTGTGTATTCCCACGACGTCACAGACGGGTAGACATAATTGGTGGCAGCGGTTATAAAGAAGCCCACGGGGGAGTACGTGCACCCACCAAATAGACATAATTGGTGGCAGCGGTTATAAAGAAGCCCACGGGGGAGTACGTGCACCCACCAAATAGTATAATTGGTGGCAGCGGTTAAACGAATTCCACGGGGAATATCATTCACCAAATAGTATAATTGGTGGATGCGGTTATAAGAATTCCACGGGGAAGTGTTGCTCAATTGTGATAATAGCAGCAGTTAAAACATTCACGCCGGAACGGCACGGCATTGTTGCACCATACTCATACGTGGTCGCAATATTACGAACAGTGGGTGGGCCAGTGCGTGGGTGTGTCGACGGGCAGACATAATTACGACGCACGGGAGCAGAGAGGGTCCGCTCCGAGCCAGACGCCCACGTCTTCACGGCAACGCCGGAAGGAAGGAAGGAAGGACGGAGAAGGAAGGACGTCTCAAGGCCAACCGGCTTTGACAAAATCAAGAAGTCAGCAAGGATCTGGTGTAAGTATAGCTATCTGCATTGTAAGGTTCAGTTCAGGTTTCAGTTATGGCTTACTTACCGAGATTCGGGAAAGATTGTGTAGTGCACGTGGCACAGGAATTAGGACTCCAAATTACAGGTGGGGAAACTTTGGTAGTTCTAAAAAAATTGATAGAGGAGCATTCCGATTACGAGGAGGAATTTGTGAAAGGGATAGCTCAGGCATATAAGGATGAACGCGAACGAGAAAAGGCCGAACGCGAATTAGAGAAGGAACGCGCCTATAAGGATCAAAAAGCCGAACGCGAAGCAGAGAAGGAACGTGCATTTCAGTTAGAAAAACTGAGAATAGAACAGGGTCAACTGGCGGGTAGAGCTAGTCCGCAGTCCGAAGTAAATAGCAAAATGCACATTCGATTAAATCAAGTTATGAGCCGATTCAAAGGGGAGGACGACGACATAACGGCATTTTTAAGTGTTTTTGAGAGTCAGGCGGAACAATTAGAAATTCCAGAAGAAGAGTGGGTGGCAAATCTTATGGAACTGCTCCCACACCAAATCAATGCATCGCTAACTTTAGAAGGGCAAGGTAGAAGAACAGAATATGCCGATTTAAAGAATAGGTTATTAGAAATGTATCGATTCAATGCCGAGAAGTTTCGACAATTGTTCGCGAAACATGTAAAAGCCGCGAATACTACCTGGAACGTATACGCGAGAGAGCTAAAAAATTATTGCAAAGAATGGGTAGCAGGACTAGATATTCATACGTTCGAGGACTTAATGAATCTAATTGTAACCGATCAATTGAAGCGTCGTGTGCCTATTGATATTAAAGAGCACTTTATTGATGAGTGGGGGGAATTTAAGATGCCGTTAGAACTAGCTCGTAAACTAGACAACTATGAAAACAATAGGGCAGGCTGGAAACGGTCTTCGTTCAAGCCTTATAGGAAATCGGAAGCCGTAGGGGAACATGTTGCAAGCACGAGCAAGACGATGCCGATAGTACCGGAAATTCAGGGGAAATCGAGCGGTAAGAAAACCGATGTTAGGGCAGCATACGAGAAGCCAGACAAGCGGAAATGCTACGGGTGTGGTGCCACAGACCACATGGTCCGTGAATGCCCGCAGCGCCGCGTGGCCGAAAAAATGAATCATGTGGCAGACAAAACAGCTACGGAATTGTTTTCACCGTACGTGTTCTTTGGAAAAATTAATAAAATTCCCGGGAGATTTTTGCGCGACTGTGGTGCCAGTTTCGATCTGGTCCATGAGAAATTTATTAGCGACGAGAATTTAACGGGAGAAAGCGTGTGGATTTTGCAACCGCTTGATGCCTCACCACGAAATCTCCCGGTGGCAGAAGTCACTATTGAAGGGCCATTCGGGAAAGTAGTAACTAAAGCCGCAGTTGTGCCTCGGGAATGCGACAGCGGATATTACTTATTAAGTAATAGAACAGCTGCTCTGTTGGAAGAAGTAAAGGCAGGATTTATTGAGCCACAATTAGTTGCAGCCGTAACGACGCGGGCAAAAGCCGCTGAAACGTCGCGGGTGACTCAAGAGTCGGGGCCGGCTGACCGACAGGCAGGCGAGTTTGACGCGGACGAGCAGGTAGAAAACTTTGAACAATTGAGGCAGGAGGGAGCCGTTAGTGAAAGGGACGCCAGTGCAAGTGTACTAACGCCCGAAGTGAATGAACTCATAAATGTTACCCAGACTGAGTTCGCAGCTTCACAACAAAGTGACCCGGAAATCAAAACATTATACGACGCGAATAAGCACAACGTACCGGAAGCAGGGCGAGAGTCGTATTTCGTGAAAAATAGTATTTTGTATCGGTCAAGACACAGCAAGCGCGGTGAAAAATTTAATATGTTAGTAGTTCCGACTAAATATCGGGCCGCCGTTCTCAAGGTGTGCCATGAAACCGCGAATGCACATTTAGGTTGCACTAAGAGCAAATCCAGCATGTCGCGATACTTTTATTGGCCTCGTTGTTTCCAGGATATGGAGACATATGTGAAAACTTGCGATGTGTGTCAAAAGGTTGGTAGGCCAAATGATCGAAAAAAAGCACCGTTAATGTTAGTACCGCCGATAACGGAAGTCTTCGGTAAAATTAATATTGATACTTGTGGACCTCTTCCCGAAAGCAAAGAAGGCAACAAGTTTATTTTGACAGCCATTTGTTTAGCGTCTAGGTATCCGGAGGCTATTCCAATTAAAGATTTGCAATCAACAACTATCATTAGTGCCTTGTTGAAATTATTCAGTAGAATCGGGTTTCCTAAGGAATTACAAACAGACCAGGGCACGTGCTTTACAAGCGCATTGACAGGGGAATTTGCTAGGAAGTTTGGAATCAAACTGGTGAGAAGTTCGCCCTACCACCCGCAGTCAAATCCTATCGAACGCGTGCATAGAACGATGAATCGCTTAATCAAAGTGTTATGCTTGGAAGCAGGAACGGAGTGGGAGGACCAAATGCCCGCGATTTTATTTGCTTTGAGAACCACGGTGCACGAGAGCCTCGGATTCACTCCAGCTGAATTAGTGTATGGGAGGAACCTCAGAACTCCCATAACCTTATTATATGAACACCTTGCAGGCGAGGACGATGAGGAAGAAAATTCCGTCGTCGAATATGTGTTCAAGCTAATAAATAGGCTTCAGAAATCTCGCGAATTAGCTCACGAGAAGCTTGTTAACGAGCAGGAGAAAAGAAAAACGTGGTACGATCGGCGAGCCGTACACAGAGAATTCGCGCCGGGCGACCGGGTGCTGGTGTTGGCCCCGAATCGCACAAAAAAGTTATCTGTTCAATGGATAGGACCGGGAGAAGTAGTAGAGAAAAAATCGGACACGAACTACTCTGTCCGAATGCCTGGGAAAAAGGAAGAGCGTATCTACCACATTAACATGTTGAAAGCGTACGTGCAACGTACCGAATATCTGAATTATGTAGCAGATCGCAGCTCAAACTTTGAAGTTGAGGAAGACGAGCTGGATAAGTACGCTATTAACCTTGATAGTGTCGACTTCGATGCGGAAGCTATGCTCGAAGGAACAGAAGTCGAAGACGAGTTCCGCGACAAACTGCTCAATTTAATTGTAAAGTATAAGCATATATTTTCAGACAGACCAGGGTTGACGGATGTCGTCACCATGGACATTGAATTGACGGACGAGTCTAAAAAGATAAGAAGTGCGCCTTATCGGATGTCGCCCCGTCAATCAAAAATTTTGCAGGAAGAAATCGCGAAGATGTTACGGGATAACATAATCGAAATAGGCGACTCTGATTATGCTTCCCCTATGATTCTTGTAGAGGCGCCGGGACGAAAACCAAGACCGTGCGTAGATTATCGTAAGCTAAACCAAATTATAAAATCAGAATATTTTCCGTTGCCGAACATGGAGGAGAGGATAGAAGCAGTAGCGGCAGCTAAGATTATTACTACATTGGATTTAGCAAAATTTTATCATCAGATACCGCTCACTCCGAGAGCGCAAAGATATGCGGCGTTCTGTACAAGCTTTGGCACGTATAGGCCATTAAGATTGCCCTTCGGGCTAAAAAATGCACCTTTTCAGTGTAGTAGGATGATGGCAGCTTTATTAGCAGGATGTGCAGAATTTGCAGTTCCATACTTGGATGACATCGCCATTTATAGCGACACATGGCAAGAACACCTTAGACATTTAGAGCAGGTGTTTCTAATATTAGAGAAAGCGAAGTTGCATGTGCAGCCAAGCAAGTGTAAATACGCGCGTAAGAATGTGCAATACCTAGGCTACATGGTGGGTAGTGGCATGATGCGGCCGGTAGAGGCCAAAGTAAAAACTATTAAAGAGCACCCCGTACCTCAAACGAAAAAGCAAGTGCGTGCTTTTCTCGGATTAACGGGTTACTACAGGAAATTTATTCCCGATTATGCGGGTATATCAGCGCCATTAACGGACTTATTGCGAGGTCGCGAACGGCAAGGCAGGGTAACGTGGACGCCAGCATGCGAGATGGCATTCGAGAAATTGAGGAACGCTCTCTGTCACGAACCCGTCCTTCACGCGCCCGATTTTAATAAGGACTTTATAGTGCAGTGTGATGCGTCAAAAAGAGGTATTGGCATCATTTTGGCTCAGTATAATGATAGAGGAGAAGAAAAACCGGTGTTATACTTAAGTCGTAAATTCACAGATACGGAATTATTACGATGTACAACAGAACAGGAGTGCACAGCCATAATATGGGCTTTGCAGAAATTAAAGTACTATTTGGATGGAAATGCAAAAATTAAAGTGGAAACAGACCACAACCCATTAGTATGGCTAAATAATTGTTCAAGTAAGAACCCGAGATTGATGCGTTGGTCATTAATGATCCAAGCATACAATTTAGAAATTATTCATAAAAGGGGTAAGGATCACGTAAATGCTGATGCCTTAAGCCGTATGTTTTACTGATACATGGAACCTGAACTGAACTGGGAATGCGGAGGGCTACACTGAACCGAATCACTTGATTGCATTGTATAAAATCAAGACAAGAGAAGAATCACTGTATATATGTAACAAATTGTTGAAAGTGTATTGTTTGTGTATTCTGGTTGTTTCATGTGTGTCTTATGTATGTGCAATTATGGGTACAAAGTGAAGCTCTGAAGACATTGTTGGTTCTGGGGGTATCAGGGAAAGTATCACATCATTTGATTGTGAATACTACGTATGTAATTGTAGCAGACTGTATGTAATTTAAGATTGTAGAAAATTGTATATATTAGAATGAAAGGAGGTACGTGAAGTTGGTTAGGCCAAAGTAGTATATAGGTTCTGTAGATAGGTTAGTTATTTATATTAGCTAGATTTTGATAAAAAAATATGTTGTAAATATAGAGTAGGTTAGATAGATCAATAGAGTGTGAGCCCAATGGCCAGGTAAATGGTATAATCATATCCAGATCCACAAATCTAGTTGCGGGACGAATTTTTTATTGTGGATATCTCCTGCATAAAAAATTCAAAATAGGGTATGGAGAAGTATGTAACGTATTGTAAGGCTACAGCTAGCAACCGCCGAGCGACACAAAGGTGCGACGGCAGAGGATTAGACGCCAGGGGCCAGGCAGGATGTGACACGCCGAGGTATTCTGAGAAATCCTAAGAGCTAGGGAAAGGGATGCCCAAAGTGCGGGACAGCGCATTTTTGCCGCGTGCCGCGTGACAAATTCTTGGAATCCATGGAAATGGATGTCCAAAAATGCCTGGCAAAGCGGCTAGTGCGGGCTGTGTGCAAAACCCAGTGACGTTTCAGGTCACGTGGGTGGTAGCTATATAAGAGCGAACGCAGAGCGCGGGGGTGGGGTTTGTTGAGCTGAGAGGGAACCCTCGTGCGAACGCACAAAAACTTGCGCCCAGGGCGGTGCGGAGCCGAGCTAGGCTCGTGCGGCAAACCATGTGTTGGCAAACCATCAACTTCCGGGCTCCAAAACACATTCCAGTCGTGATGCATAACGGAAGCGGGTACGACTGGCAGTTTCTCCTGCAAGCCTGGGCAGACAGTGACTACAATCAGCTGAGCGTCATTCCACATAATCACGAGAGATTCGTGTCCCTGTCCCAGAGAATCGGAAGTGTGGAATTGCGCTTTTTAGATTCATTTAAATTTTTAGGAGCCGGACTGGACAGTTTGAGTTAATCCGAGCGTTTCCCGACGATGCACTCTTTGCTCTGGCACGCAAGAAGGGCGTTTTCCCCTACGACTATGTCAATTGCATGACAAAGTTGGAAGAAACGTCTTTGCTCCCACGCAAGGCCTTTTTCAGTCACCTCACAAACACAGCGATCTCGGACGCGGAGTACGCTCACGCGCTGGCCGTGTGGGACGATTTGTATTTGAAAATCGACGTGTTGTTGCTCACCGACGTTTTTGAAACTTTTAGAAATTTGTGCTTGGAGTAATTGGAGAGAAAAAAAACATCTTCCATAAAAAAACAACATCCAAATTTGTGCTTGGAGAGAAATTTGTACGGTCTCGATCCCGCGGTTTATTACACCGCTCCCGGGCTCTCGTGGGACGCCATGCTAAAAACAACCGGCGTCACGCTTGAGCTTCTCACAGATGTTGACATGGTTCTCTTTTTCGAAAAAGGTATCAGGGGGGCTCGTGCAGGTGGTCGGGCGCTATGGCGATGCCAATCACGCACACGTGAGGGATTCCTTCAATCGATCTGATAAGGAATCTTATCTATCTACGTAGATGCAAATAATTTGTACTGTTTTAGTATGCGTCATCGACTGCCCACAGGACGGTTTAAATGGTTGTCGGATACTGAAATTTGCGCTTTCGACTTGAAGCAGGCGGTCGCCCAGACCGATCGCGGAATCGTTCTCGAAGTCAACCTCGACTATCCAGACGAAATTCACGATCGATTGAGCGACTTACCTCCTTGTCCTGAGACACGGTTGCGCCCCGACACGAAAAGCAGGCAAGTCAAATTATTGGCGATGCTGTTGCCCAAGCGTCGTTACGTCATTCATATTCAAAATTTAATTCAGGCCATAGTTGGGAGTACAACTTACCAAAATTCATCGCATTCTTTCATTTAACCAAAGTCCATGGCTTGCCACTTACATGGACCTCAACAATTCACGGCGGCAGCGCGCGTCCTCCGATTTTGAAGATAAATTTTTTAAATTAATGGACAACTTCATTTACGGAAAGTCGATGGAGGACGTGCGTAATCATCGTCGCATTTATCTCGTGAGCATATGGTGGGGGAAGTGTGGAGCGAGGAAACTTATCGCAGATCCCTCTTTCGTGCGAAGTCACCACGTGCATGGGAATCTTATGACCATCGAGTTGCTAAAAACAGAAGTGAAGCTCTTTAATCCCATTTATTTAGGATTTTGGATACTAGAAATTTCCAAATTTAGAATGTATGAATTCTTTTATAAATATTGTAAAGAAAACCTTCGCGAGCTTCACCTTCTGTACATGGACACCGATTCATTTGTTTTCTCTACCTCGTCGAACGTGTACGCTGAGATGAATCGGTGTCCAGAATGGTTCGACACGTCCTGCTTTCCTCCCGATAATGCGTTCCACATCACACCATGCAACAAAAAAGTACTGGGACTGTTTAAGGACGAATGCGGAAATGATCCCATGGTTCAATTCGTAGGTTTGCGGCCAAAAATGTACTCCTTTCTCACCCGCTCTCAAACGAGCGTTTCTCGAGCAAAAGGAGTACAGCGTTCGATTGTCAAAAAATACAAATTCGAAAATTACCTGGAGTGTTTATTTCATAATCGCATTAGAATAGATAAACAATGTTACATACGCTCCAAAAACCATCAAAATTAATCTTTTGTGCAAAACAAGCGTTCGTTGTGTGGCAGGCGACAAACACTACTGGCTCGATAAATTTTCAAGTTTACCCTGGGGGCATTTCCGCATCATGTGTACGCGTCCGTCCGCTCCTTCAGCGTACACGTTCGTCCGTGCAGGCGGGGTTGTACAGTAGGCTTTCTGTATCTATTTATTCATTTCTTTTTTATTTATGATGTCCATGCATTATGCAAAATGTCAGCTTTCCTTCATTTATAGTAAGTAGGCTTTTTCTATCTATTTATTCATTTCTTAATTATTTATGGTGTCCATGCACTATGCAAAATGGCAGCTTCATTTGTAGTCTAAAGAGAAGGGTGGAAGGGTGAACATCGCTGCCGCGAGGCTCGCCTACGAAGACGCCCTCGACGACAGCAGCGGGTGGAAGGGTGAGGCGGCCAAGTTGTGGATCAACATCGCGAAGGCCGCAGACGATCTCTCCACTATCGCCTGCCAAGAAAAAAACGATGCATGGAAAATTCCTAAGCTGTGGGACATCTCCCACTCCGTGTGGAACGTTGCCTTCACCGCAAAGCGGCTTCGTCAAGAGCAAACCTATCATTTCAACGATGAAAAAGAAAAGGCAATATATGACCTAGTCGTTTTCATGCATAATGAAATTCTTGAGGTCATGGATCAACTCATTGGCCGCCTGCAAGATTCAAAAATCGACACAAAATTCAAGCCGTGTCAGAAAAAGCAACTGCGGAAACGCATGTCCTTCATCTGGAAAGATGTTCAAGCTCTCCCGTCTCCAAACGTCACCCCTCACGAAGATGAAGCGGAAGCGAGTCCCACAACCTCACGATGAGACGAAGAGGAAGAGGGAATGGAAGAACGAGAGAAGAGAGTTCATCGCCAGCACGAACATTCATGTGTAAAAATTGATTTGTTTCACTGTGTATCTATATTTAATATGTTTGACAACAAATGTATATGTTCTACCACATTCCATAGGCAAAGATGTGAAGACCTTAGGCAAAATATGAAGAAAAAATGAAGATTTTGTAAATTATTATTGTATTTTTTAAATTTAAAATAAATGTCTTGTTTACAAATGACTCTCTCGTCTTCTAATTCACCCGACGTCACCGCCAGGCAGGGCCTCCACCCCTCTCTTCCCCTAGTCGCCCAGTCTTTTTTTAGAGGGTTGGTAGACAGGCAGGGCTTTTTTCTTCAGGGGTTGGTAGACAGGCAGGGCACGCCCCCAGCGGGTGTGTATGTATGTGTGTGACGACACACAAGGACGCGGCCTTCCAGCGACCTCCTCCTCCCCCTAGTCGCCCAGTCTTTTTTTCAGGGGTTGGTAGACAGCCAGGGCACGGTCCGGCTGTGTGTGTGACGACACAAAGACGCGGCCTTGTGACGTCACACCCGCTGGGCCCGACAGCGGATGTCAACATCCGGTGTCAACAAACCACAACTTCCTGTTTACACCGTATGTTGTGATTTAGAACCGGCAATTCTCCACTACTTCGAAACAGCGTCTGCGCGTTTCCGCTGACCGGCCTTACCTCTGAAGATAAGAGATGCTGATATTTGGTCGGCGGAAGCCGAGTTGCCGTCATTGAGAGGAATAGTGAAGATCTTCCTTCACGGGGTTGGATGATGGAGCTTCCCATACACTAGTGAGCGCCTGCGAGCTGCTGCCGTCTTCCCGGTGCGGTGAGGCTCGTGTTTCGTTCCCAGTGTGGTGGCGGCGGTACTACACTCATATTACGCAACAGCAACTGACGACGCAAGGAGAAATCTTTGCTCGTGTATGTATTTACTCTTTTGAATCATTATCTTCGAGCGACGACCAGCTGCACTGACTTCAGTAAGTAATCCAAGCGGCGGGCGAATGCCGTACCTTCCGCGGCGGGCACTGCGACGCGGCGATACTCGTAACTCTGCGCAAAACGCGGAGGGAGCGGGCGGTGCTACGATCTCACGACGCATTCTCAGTGCGGGGGCGAAAAGAGCGGGAGATGCGTCTACCTCGATCGCCCACGCAAAGATCACGCGGCATCCACACAGCGTGCGTTCGTTCGTTGCATGACTCACTCCCCCTCCTACTGGTAAGAAAGGGCCAGCCAAGGGCTCAGTTTGCCGATTTCCCGAGCGGTTTTTTGACACGCTCGGAGCAGTTCGAAGGCAGTGGACAGTAAACGGTCATAATATATATATATATATATATATATATATATATATATATATATATATATATATATATATATATATATGTCAGCGATAGCCCGGGGCATGAAAGCAGTATACGCCACTGCTTTACAGGGATTGGACTAGCCTCGGTGAAGCAAGCAGACTCATTCTGTTGGAACAAATTTCACACATGAGCTTGACCGAGGATCGAACCCGGACCTCCTAGGTGGAAGGAGTGCGACTTCGCTCTGAGCCACGATACCACTATGTTCCTGTAATTAGTTTTGTTATAATTGTTTTTTGAAAGTTTGTTACCATAAAATTGAAACATTGTTGAAATCATTTTCTGCATGAAACTGTTATTCATATTTTCCTTGGATATGTTATCCCAGGAGACAGTGATAACTCGTAGCTGAATTAAAGTTTCACATAATCCGGTAGCAGTTTTGAGTAATATTTCTTCTTCTTCCAAGTTGTCTACAGCTCCTGCGGCCGTCTCTTGCATCCCAATCTCCATGCCTATCATTCCAATAGTGTTCAAGGCCTCTTTTCTGCACGTCCTTCATAACTTGCTTTTGCCGTTCTTCTCTGGGTCTACCTCTTTTTCTTCTGCCTAAGGGGAGCCACTCAGAGATCTTTCTGGACCATCTCTCATAACCGAGCCTTTTCACGTGACCAAACCATTTTAATCTTCGTGTTTCCATCTCCCCTAAAATCGATTTCTGTATTTGCATTCTTTTCAAAATTTCATCATTTCTTACATGGTCCATTTTAGAAACTCTGCAACTTCTTCTCATGAAATCCATTTGCAGGCTTTTAAATGTCTTTTTCTCGTTTTCTTATTTCCTACGTTTCTGATCCATACAGCACTACATTTTGTACGATGGTTTCAAACAGCCTTTTCTTAGTTGATCTGGATATTTCACTTCCCCAAAGTAGAGAGTTTAACTTTCGAGTGACTTGTCTCCCTTGCGTGATCTTTGAGATAGTGTCTTTTTTGGAGTCTCCTTTACTGATGATTCCTCCTAAATATTTAAATTCCTCACATGTTTCTATCTGCTCTCCATTTATTGGTATGCTGCAGCCTGCATTTTCTCCTATCACAAGATTTTTGTTTTGGAAAAATTGCTCTTCAGTTCTGCTTTCTCGTACGTTTTTTTCTGTTTTCGCATCATATTTTCTACATCAAAATCGTCATTAGCGAAAATAACCTGATCAGCGAATAGTAAGGTATGCAGATAATCTTCATTGATACATATACCCATACCTCTGCATTTATTTTGCCAATCTTTCAGTATTTCATTCAGGTATATTTTGAACAGACTTTGTGATAAGCAACATTCTTGTCTCAGGCCCTTCGTTTACCCAAATGGTTGTGATATTTGGCCACTTACTATTATTCTACTTTCTTGATTCAGATACCAATCTTTTAATGTATTTATGTATTTCTTGTCAATATTTGTATTTTCCCGAATTTGGAAGTTTTTCTAAAGGGACTGTGTCATAAACTTTTTCAAGATCTATGAATACAATGTTTCCTTATTTCTTGATAATATCTTTTCTAAAACCTGCCTTATAACAAATGTTAATACAACTTTTACCAGCTGTAAATCCACTTTACTCTTCTGCTGTGGTTAACTCCCTTTCAATTCTATATTTTATAATACGTCCATACAGTCTTCCAGTAGTAGAAGTTACACTTATTCCTGTCATTTTTCCTCTCCGATTTTTTTACCTTTCTTGTAAATTGACGTGAGGAAGGCTTGTTTCCATTCTATAGGTATCTTATCGCCTGTCATACATTCATTAAAAATTATGTGTACTTCGTGCTCCACCAATGTTCTCTTCCACTTCTGCACATTTTTTGTTCCATTTATCTTTTGATTTCTTCACCTCTCTATTTAGTCTTGCATATTCCTGTCATCCAGATTTTGGGTTGCCAACCATTTTTCATAGCACCTTCTCTTCTCCTTTATCTTCATTTCTACTTCAGAATTCCACCAATATTGCTTAGGTGGTTCATTTCCCTCCTCTCCTAAAGCTTCAAAGGCTGCTTCATGTATTGCTGTTTTTAACCATTCGTACAAGTCTTCACTTGTGCCATCTGGAACTTCTCTTATTTTATTAGCTAGTCTTAACTGATACAGAAATCTGATGGAGTCATCATTCAATAAATTGATCTTATATTTAGGATGAGCTATGTTTTCTAGTTTGTTTTCATTTTCACTATTGGTTTTCATTCCCTGGTTTCTAAAAGGAAAGCACATTAAACCTTTCAATAAGTAGTGGTCAGATCCACATTCTGCCGATCTAAACACTTACATCAACTGTGCTAATGCAGGATGTTTGTCTCATAATTACGTAGTCAATTATTGATTGCTGATTCTTCGTTGGCTGCACCCAAGTATATTTGTGTACATCTCTATGCTCATAGAAACCATTCATGATCTTCAAATTATAGACATTACATATTTCAATCCATCTGTTTCCATTTTCATTTAAACAATTTTCTCCAAAAGCACCAACCACTTTATCATTTACTTTCCTCCCTATCCTAGCATTCATGTCACCCAATATTATCAGTTCTTTTCTACTACTTATTGAATCAAGAAGAGCTGCGAGTTCATTTTCAAATGCATCCTTTAGAGTTTTATCTGCATCCTCAGTTGGTACATACACTCTAATTATTACTATTATACATCCCATTATTTCTAATTCTAACTTCATAATTCTTTCATTTACTTCTTTCCAGTTTTTAATATTTTTCTTCCATTTTTTATTTATTGCTATCGAGATGCCCGCCTTTGCTTTTTATCTTTAGGTACACCACACTAAAAATGCAAAAAATTTCCCTTTACTTCATTTCCGTGATCTTTTCTTCGTTTCAGAGAGAACGGCAACGTCAATTTTACATTTTTATAATTGAATAAAAACTTCTTTATCTTTGGTGTTTAGGCCCTGAACATTCCATGTTCCAAAAATCAAAGTCCTTTTTCTAGCGCGAGTTCGTTTCCATGTACATTTCCGTGGCTCCGTGTTGGGACGTTTTGCAGTTTGGATTTTTTTATTGGTAAAGGGAAGCAAGCCAATGCCCAAACCCCCAACCTGGAGGACCAGGGGTTTTATTTTCGAGCTACCCGTGCCCTAGAGGAGTTGTCTTCTCCATGACTTAAGAGGCTCCTCTCCCCTTTTCGGCGAGTCCTCTTCTCGTGTTGAGGTCCTCTTCTGGAGTACTTCGTCTGCCCCCTCCCCTTCGACCTTTCCGGCAAGGGAGGCCCTACCAGTAGCTACGCTACCGCCGGCATAGCTCTCAGGATCACAGGGGTACTCAAGCTCCACCAACTACAAGGTCATGTACTACCTAGGTGGAGTAATATTTATTTTTCGTTATTCCTGTGATTTTAATTATTCATTCGATTCATGTAATGTGTTAATTCGTGATAAAGTCACATTAAATATCACTTGAAGTGCTGTGACATTACTTACAAGGGGTGTTCAGAAAGAAACGGGAATTTTGTTATTGCGAGTGTGGTAATAGTCTGGTTCGCGAGATTGTTTTTTTGTTGTGTTGGTAAACATATCTGGAGTAAATCAGTACACTAGTTCCACTGTTGGATGGTTAGTCTTTCGTCAGTTGCGAAGGTTACATGTGTTTGCCTAGTAGTGGCGATTTTTAATTGAAAAAATGGATCAGAGGATTTGCATTAAATTTTGCAATAAGAACGGAATAAAATGTAACAAAGTTCTAGAAATGTTGAAAACTGCTTTTGGTGAGTCTGCTATGAGCAAAACAAGGGTTTATGAATGGTACAAACGGTTCCAAGATGGCCGTGAAGACGTGGAAGACGACGAGCGTTCTGGACGCACAGCGCATCAACAACAGCTGAAAATGTGGGAAAAGTGCAAGAAATAATTATGAACGATCGCCGAATTACAGTAAGAGAAGTTGCTGAAGATGTTGGCATATCAATTGGCTCATGTCATGAAATAATTTCGGATGTTTTGGGTATGAAACGTGTGACAGCAAAATTTGTGCCAAAGGTGTTGAATTTCGAACAAAAACAGCGGCGAATGGAAGGTTCTCAGGAGTCGCTAAATGAAATCAATAATGATGCAGAAGTACTAAAACGTGTCATAACAGGTGACGAAACATGGGTGTACGGGTATGACGTGGAAACTAAGGTTCAGTCGTCCCAGTGGAGCCATCCTGGATCGCCAAGACCGAAAAAAGCTCGGCAGGTGCGGTCGAATGTGAAGGTTATGCTTACAGTTTTTTTCTATTTTAATGGCATAGTGCACTATGAATTCTTGCCAAAAGGTCAGACAATTAATAAGGAGTACTACACCTAAGTTCAACGCCGTTTGTGGGAAGCAATCCGAAAAAAACGCCCGAATTTGTGGCTAAACAATTCATGGCTTTTGCATCACAATAATGCACCTGTGCACACGTCATTGCTTGTTCGTGAATTTTTGGCAAGAAACAACACTTGTGATGCCCCAGCCTCTTCGCCAGATTTGACCCCGTGCGACTATTTCCTTTTCCCAAAAATAAAAAGAACCTTAAAGGGCCGTCATTTTGCAAGCATAGATGAGATTAAAAGCGCATCGCTGAAAGAGTTAAATGCTATCCCACAGATCGAGTTCCAGATGTGTTTCGGCGATTGGAAGAAGCGCTGGCTTAAGTGCATATTATCTACTGGTGACTACTTTGAAGGTGACAACATTGCTGTTGACGAATAAATTACAGTGTTTCTACAAAATTAAAATTCCCGTTTCTTTTTGAGCACACCTTGTATAATTTTATATTACAGCTGTACTACTCGCGCACCTTTCCTTGAACGATGACCTTGCTTCCCCCTCCCTGGAGCTATAAACAGCTGAAGGCAAAAGATCGCAGCGAGCACTGATGACAACATTCCCAGCATTAAAACTTCGTTGGCGCGAAGCAGAAGCTAGTCAAAGCTAGTTGCTTTCATAGTCGATAACTTCTGTTCAGCTTTATTACCATTATCTAAAGAAATGTCTGAGGCAGGTCCAGGACCTTCAAGGAAGGCACCTAAAACTCCTATCTACTGTCCTTGCTGTTGTCTACCCAGAGCGATGACCTGGCCGCACACAGCGGGTTTGACGTTCGTCTACCAAAGGTTGCCATTACTGAAAATACTCTAGTGGCTGTCTTTGTAACTAATACCCCCACTCCGCCCGCATTTCGTCAATCTATCGTTCAAGAAAAGTTGCGCGAGAGGTACGCTGTATGATAACAGCGGGCAACAATGCAGCGATCGATATTCGGTAAGTTCATTGCTGAAAGACATGATAGGATATATGGCGGTTTGATTTATTAACGTTGGTGTTACAATGTTGTCTACGTCCAATAAAACGGTGTATTTAACTTGATTAAAGTCGGGAAGAAAGTTTATAGATACAGGTTAAGATATTGTGACGTCGTCGTGGTGTGAAGAACAACACAGACACGGAGTTCTTTGTACAAGTTTTATTTAATATTACTTCATGTACAATATTTACATCCTCCTCCGGAAACTACCGTTCCTGAGGCAAGCCGCCTCAGCCTGACCCAGCGTGCTAACCTGTAGCACTGCTCCTGGCATCTGCTGTAGCCACCCTCGCAACCTGCGACTACCCCTCACGGATCAGCATCTGCCTCCGCACCGCGATTCGGCCCAAACTCGAATGCCCAATCGCCAACACTCCACCGGCGTCTCCAGCGAGGAGTCACGTGAGAGACCTCACACGCTGAAGACCCGCGGACCGCGTCACCTCATTACCGAGTTTTTGGGCCGGGCGCACAAAGGGGTCCGCCGACCAGCTGCAGACGATCTGTCCTCACCCGTCCTTCTGCGCTAGCTGACCGCCGGATGTTCCCCGCTGGCTTCCACCCTCGGAGCGGCCGCTCCGGATGCACCGCCAGCCCCCCATCTGGACCACCCCCTCCCACGCCCCGGCCCGCGCCTTGTGCGGTCCGACGACAAGTGAATGCTATGACGTTACAATATCGTCGTTTCGAATACATTCATGATGCGATATATTGCACGGCCACCACTAGGTTTCATTTCGCATAGGAACAGTTAACTTTGTAATTAGAATTAAATTCATAATCTTTTGAAATGACATTTGTTTATTTTAAAATAGTCTGCTACATACAAATCGAATATAATGTATTATTCCTTTAAATATTCTTCTCTTGTTTCTGTGTAAATAAAAACGCCGAACGACTGGCAATTATTTGATGACATAGTTAATTTATTGAACAAGTTTCATAATCCTCCACATTCTGTACAATTTACGGTGCCATTAGAGATTTTTTTGTATTATAAAGCATTATAAACAACCCTTTTCCATTATCAAACTCGTTCATAATATGGCATATTACAGCACGAATCATGACGTAATAGCTATTTCAGCACGAAATATCAGTCTTCACTGACATAATAGTCACAGCCTCCATTTATCATCAATTATGGAGTATAAAGAAGGCAGTGGTACCATGTAAATAGATTCAGTATTCGCAGTAAAATCAAATATGTGAAAAAACTTGCACTTTTAAAATCTAATTTAACTGGTTTAAAATTAGATGTTGCTTTTATTCGGTAAGGTTTAACAATAATAACAAAGAACATTTAATTATTTTCAAGAATACGTATATTAATAGTACATTTGTATAAATTTGCCAAAGACATTCTAGAAGATGTATTTAATTCCAAAGTGCTTGTTTTTTCTTTAGTTTCTGCACTACCCAATATTTTGTTGCAATGTAAATCTTATTATTCACTGATTCTTCAATGTAAGATTCAGGTATATTTGATTCGCCACCCTACATGACATGTAAGTGCAGTAATATCACCTCCATTATTGGCGAGAAACGTTGCAGATGCCTTCTTAAATGAAAACACACATTTACGCATTGCCTTTAATTTTAAATAAGTGCACCGTAATGCAGACTCTTTACACGCTGTGGACTTAATGTTTAAAGGATCATACATCATAACTACCGTCTTTATTCTAGCATGTGCATTGTAATGACTTAACCAGCCTACTTCGACAGATAGGGAAAGAACAACAGCCTCGCATACAAAAGTTGCATCTTTCTCATCCATCCAGCATTCATTTTCTGCTTTTGCCGGTTCTTTCAAAATTTCTTTAGGCAAAGAATCCATAAGGTTTGAATCGTAATTTTCAACCTAATTGCCATTTGTAAACAAATTAGTTGCTTAGGTAGCACTCATGACGTCATAACATGAATTCGTAGTTACAACTTAACATCCAAATTAACTTTGCTTCCTTAAATCCTTATAATATTGTTATACAAAAAAGCGTATGAAACTCGTTTATAATGTTACTTTTTTGCACTCATAAGAAAATATTACCGAACAAACGACGTTAGGAGTGAGTTCCATTCGTGCAAAAGGACAACATTATAAACTAATTGCATAATATACTCGTTTATAATGTTGGCATACAAAAAAACTTTTCCTTTGGGCATATTCTATGTACCCATGAACTAGTTATCCCCCCCCCATTCTTCGACCTCCCATACAGAATGCTCACTCCACGACACAAAAATCTGTTTTTCTGACTCATCGTAGGTTTTTTTTCCTCTATAACTCTTTAACCTTGAGTCCTGTAGGAAAATGATTCCAATCTATTTTACAGAGGATAACATTTCCTAACGTTATAAAACATTTTTTCGAAACCAATTACAAAGCGAAATACAGCTTTTCAAAAAACAAAAAAACAGCTTTTTTTCATCTCTCCAAAATGTGTGTACTGAGCGGCCCTAGTAGGCAAGACGGACAAGGCTGTTTAGACGATTGTGATAAATAAATACCCGGACAACGCCTTGATATTCACCCACCCCATTAATTGTAAGTAAATGGAAAATATGAACTTTGCCTACGCTGTACCGTGTGAATAAGTTGCGATTCTAGCTAGTTCCAGAATTAACCAGTATAGTCGGAATTAACCAGAAGTCGAAGCATACATCAGACTAAGAGCGGATGAAGTCCACATTAGTCAACACGAGGAGACTGGGAAGTACGTTAGGGTGTCGAGAAATAAGATAAATGTGATAAACATGAATCAGAATGCGCCGGTGAGAAGGGTCTCAGCCTAGTGAGAGACATATGTAGTTTTGAGAATTTTGTTTCAAACAGCCAGGCAATATAAGAAAGGTTGACTGGAATGTCTATACGAAAGGTTCACTGGACCTGCTCCTAAGGAAGTCAGGTAGAATTTCACAATATAAACGCATTGTTCTATTTTACCACCGAAACGGACTTTGAAATGTTTGTGGACAATTTAAGGCGTATTTTCGTGACGGCTGGCGTGTCACAAAATAGAAATTCGAAATCTTTATAAATTTAAAAACTTGTAGAAATATTGACGAAGGAGGACAGACGGTCATCCGTTTAAAATGGCGTATAGAGAATCAGTGAAAAACGTGTTGAATAAAAAAAAATGTTAAAGGGACAAAGAACAGTGAAATTAATTGTGAAACGGGTAGATGACAACAAAAACCACTATGCATTGTAGAAAGACAATTACAAGGAATTGGTGAATTTTAACTAGCAAAAATCATAAAATAAAAGCCGTCTTTTGTTTTAGTGAAACGGGAGATGGAAAAATTGGTAAGAATGCTACAGAATGTCGTGGGTAGCGGGTCGCGACGTAGATTCTCATCCATACGGAGTTGCGAGGAATCGGAAAATAATTCTAAAATGTCTACTCTAGGATTGCACGTAATAGCAAATGAGAATCAGCTTTCATTCAAACTATGCATTATAATTTATTATGCATGCCAAAAGTTATCACACTATCATTGATTATTACAATTTATCGTTTGGTCATGACCATTTGTCTCGTTATTGCAATAACAGCGTTATAGAACCTTTTATCCTTTCTTGCCTCTTTGCGGGCACGTCGCTAGATGTCGCCACGTACGGTAGACCAATCTTTCTTCTTGTTGAAATCCACGATGATCAGTGACCAAGTCGAAACTTTCTCCATCCACTTCAAAAACACTGCCCATACTCTTCGTCTTGCGCCTCAGGTGGGCACCTATTTCAAACTGATTACTTTTTCCAAGTCGGAATAATATCCTTCTAATATTATTTTCTATCACCTAATCTGGCAATTCACTGGTAAAATGTCTAAGTCAAGTCTTGTAACTTCACCGCAAAAATATTCTAAGTTCACTTTCCAGTTCACTCATGAAAATATTATAAGTCCGAGTTTGCAATGGTACAACACGTACATTTTACAAGTTCCAGTTGTATACCTAATGCGGAAATATTCTAAGTTCAAGTTCAATGTTCACTCTCACGAAATATCACAAGTCCCGATTTCATAATTAACCCCAGGAAAAACCGCATAAGCGATTTGCTCACAACCACGACACGAGTCGGAATGCCCAATTCCCAATCTGGTCCACCCTTCAAAGCTCGCTGTTTTTTTCTCTCTATTGTTTTTTATTCGCCTTGCTACAGTGTACCTAGCATGTTTACTTTACAGCTCTCCCGGTTACTACGGTGTCCTCTGCGTATCTACACCATAGAAACCCACGTCTCAGGACAAACTCGCGTTGCTACGGTGTCATCTGCGTATCTGCAGCATAGAATCCCAAGTCTTTTGCAATACCTACATTTATTTGCCTAATTAAAATGTCCGTCATTTTTGGTATGCAAAAACAACACACACACGCACGCACGCACGCACACACATACACAGAGAAAGAGATGTGCAGTTTTGAAATTTTATTCCGTTTATTCAAAACAACTGTCTGAAATCATTACATTCAAAAGCATAATTTCCACGAAGGAAGACGATTTCAAGGCATTCACATTCTTAAAAAGTGTTGCAGTGACAATTCAGAAAGCTGATTCATTTTCCCCCTAGGCGTTTAAGATTCCCTGAATTACAAATGTGATCTCTTGACATTTGTTTTTGTAAAACTTTTGATATATTTTTCAAGTCAAAATATCAATCCCTATTCCAAGAACCCTCCTTAATTGTCAATAAAAAACAGACAATACAGCTTAACTTTAACTTCACTACCCGATAGCCATTTGTGTGAATCATATTATGGATTGAATTTTCTTGCTTTTTTTTCTCGGCAGCACGACCGTACTCAACATAGAACATAACAGTACTCAACATAGAACATAACCGTGCATAACCGTACTCAAAACAGAAGTCGACAATTAAAAAAATTGTCATCTTTTGTACATCGTTAAAACGAGAAAACGGTGTACGCAATAGTTCATTCACTGGATGTCAGAAACAGCAGGTACTTTCTCGCTCGAACTTTCAAGCAAAATTAAC
>BLKR01016325.1:0-31075 GCA_011170035.1 Teleogryllus occipitalis | reverse complement strand
GTTTGGGTAATAATTATTCTTAATTGTAATATTAATAGTACAATTAGAAAAAATCATATTAGGTAAATTAACCTAATTTTCCTCATATTTTACCAAACGAAACTCTTCTCCGGTAATCGTATTTACTGACGATGTGAAAGTGTCGTCACTGGAAGTCAATGCGCCAATTTCCTGACCGAATGCAGTTTCTTTAGGTATCTTTAAGTTCAGGAGAATTATTTGCATCCATCTTTCGCGAAACACGGTATACGAAATTGTTTATATAGATATATCGCAAACAACACCCCACAATATCGTACTAACGTGCTGCCGCAACAAAATTCATGTTTACTATCGCAGTAATGTAAATTTTCGCATAATTCATGAGATTTGATAGTGACCGATAAAATGCTGAACATACCACAAAATGTTACAGTGTTATTATGCCTCGTCCAAATTAAAAATATCGGCTCCGCTATCGGCTCTGCCTCGATTTTTAACTTTTAGCCTCGGCAGTAATAACACTCATAACATTTCTAGGAATGTTAATAGCTATTAATGTATTGCAGTATTTAAGAGTGATTTTATTTGTTGTTCTTAAGCAGTGTTTGTTATCCTCTTGGGAAGAGCATTTTGTGTGGTTTTGTCAGACAACATGCCAATAGTATGAACTCTACATTAGTTTATCAAGATGCGATGAAATGAGCGGAGACGAGAAATTTCTTTCTCCTGGTTGGTTTACATCTGCAAATGAACTTGTATCGTTAATGCATCAGAGCTTTTTCATCTGGCACATGATGCGTAAAATTTGGTGAAAGGATCGCACTTCGGTAATGGAGACGGCACACCAAGAGGAAGATTACTATGATGATGATGTTGATGATGATGATGAAATTGATAGTGATATTGGTACTATACGTCAGATCTATCATTCCTGCATCTAGTTTTGATCGAGTTATCTCGGCAGCGATTCACACATAAATTATAATAAAATGTGTTACTCGTAATGTAGCGTGTCGAGCTTTGCAACACTTGATGCCATCGTTGTTTGCAGTAATAGCAACTCGTGCTTCGAATTTCGTAAGTGTCATTATCAGTATATAGTGATATAGACCGTATATATGTGATAATGATTTTGAATAAAGTCAGTAAAATTATAACAGATTGGAGAGTGTTTGCATGTCGTGAAGTTTAGTCTTCCGACCACAATTCCGAAGACTATTCTACTTCCGATGCGCCGGCATCCAATGGCGGGATTTTGATTAACGGGTCCCAGCATTCTCCCGGATATGTCATTCACGCCAAATATGTGCATGGCTGACATTTCACGTCGGTTTCGCCGCAACCACTTCATACGTATTCGACTTTAATATACAAAAATAATGTAAATAAGAGAAAATGCAATATGCATTGTATCAATGCAATACGGCCGTAACTTAATGGTTAATTTTAACTCGTTTGAATTCAAGCGAGTTAGGAGTGAGCTAATGTAGAGTTTAGAACTTGGAGATTGTGTGTTTTTTAGGCTAAATTGATTGTCACAAACCTATATGTATCCGCAGATGGTTGTAATAACCATACATTTCCTATTTCTAGTATAAAGAATTGTTTTAGAGTAAGATTGGAGGGTTATACTCTAAGTTTATCTAGGTAGTTTTACTTTTATTTGGAGAAATATATCTTAATGGCGTGATGCAATATATATATTATAATATTTCGTATATATATTTCTTAATGGCGTGATGCAATCAGATTTCTTATGTTATATTACTCTCATATATTGATAGTGATTTTCTGCTCCAACTAAACGTACAGGAACATTTTCGATTGTACGACATGCAAAAAAGACTTTAAGACCTTATTTCCTATTGAGGATTATGATTATGTACTACGACTTTGGATTTCCCATCTTGAATAATCTCACTATTGTTGGGTTGGGGGGTTAGGAGGCTAACCCCACGCGCCCCCGCTCATCTGGGCTTGACAGTGGTCGATTGTTGTCGCACCGCGCCGCGCCGCGCCGTTCCGGAGGTTCGCAAGAAGCCCAGCGTACGACAGCGCGGGAGCCATTCGCAACCGGTTCGGCCGGCGCGACCGGTTCACCGCGGGGGTTCACGAGGCGTTTGCGAGACTTCGGAAGCGCGCAGGCCCCGGCGCCCGCCCTGACCCTGGCCCCGGCCCCGGCCCAACCCCAGTCACGGCCCTGGCCACGGCCCCGGCCTGCTCGTCCTTCTTTCTTTCATATATTTACATAGATGGTGAATACATAGCTCGCTTTAATTAAAATAACTCTAAATATGTTGGATGGCTTAATAGCTAACTTAAATTAAAACTTAAAACTAATACAAATGTCGAGGTTACCCTTGGAGCTCCTCTAGTCGGGATCTAATTCAGAGAATTTTTTTAAGGTAAATGTGGAATGGAAACTTATTTCGTATTCGGGTTCTATGTGATGGGTTTTTGCCGAGTCTGTGAATTGATAGTGAAGGGATTTGGGATATGTTTGAAAAGAAGTTGGTAGCTAAATAGGTGATGTGATGGTCTATAGTCTCTAGGTCGAATTCATTATGGTAACTGTTTATTGGTGATATAGCAGGGAGAGTTTGAAATAATTCTGAGAAATCGATTTTGTATTATTTGAAGTTTCCTTTGGTTGGTTTTTGCTGCATTTAACCATATTGGGCAGGTGTGTAGTAGCTAGGGTCTTATTATTGTTTTGTATATTTGTAATGCTGAATTGTATGATAAAGGGCTGGATCTGCGTATTAATAGCTGTAATTGTATTCATTCAATTCTGGCTTGAGTGATTTTTGCATCTTTATGCTGCTTCCAATAGTGTTTTGTGTCTGATTGGTTTATTGAATGGGAGCGACCAGCTCGTCCGCTCGCTGTCGTGCGCTCGATGCTCGCGGACGGGGTGTTCATCGATAGTTAAACACGGTGGAATATTTCTATGTGGCTGTCTGGGAGACGCTGCGATCTAGGCATAAATGCCAACGTCCTAGGCACATATGCAAACGTTTCGGCCGTCACGCTGCGCCCTTTATCAGGGCGAAATGCGAACGCCTTCCTGACAGTCGCAACATGACAGCCGAAACGTTTCATCTGTGCCAGGGACGCAGTGACGACTGCGACACAGACTGTGTATACTGACTCCTGCCGCGAAACCCTATGCTTTCATGTTGTAAATTTCTTTAAGAATAGCTCGACAACAATATTAATTGACCTGGCTGGAGCAGCTGCTCCGTCGAAATTTTCATAAAATCTGAGTGTGTCTGCTTAATACGAAAATTGGTTAACTCTTTCTTTGAAAGTTGATTTTTGTTTTCCAAACATATTTTTCGCCATTACAAATTTTATTCTATTGAAAGCTATCAACATTGAGAGACTTTTTACGTTCCATTTTCATCTGTCCTTCAAAATATCCCGTTTTTAAACAAAAAAGAGGCAAATTCGAAACTGTCAATGAACAACCATTTGCCATTAGGAACTGGTGGGAACGAAACTCGCTAAGCAGATGTAAACATCTATAGCTCCTGTAAACATTGTTGGCTATCCTTCAAGGATTAGAAATCATTAATCTGGCATACTATATTTTATTATGTTTAGTGTCTCACAGTGAACCTTGTAACTTATTTAAGAATATTCAGAAATGTTACCGCATTTTTCACATTGCACTTCTAACTTATTTCTAATCGCACCGCAATATTACGTATCATAGTGTTTGGAGCGTTTTAGAACTGCATAATTACGAAAACAGTATCATCGTACCTCTTTATAATGATAACCTAAACAATAATATCGTATCAAAGTGAATATTCGATGAAACATTAATAACATGAATCTTCTGAGCAAAATTAAACGAAAATAATTTATTTCTAGAATGGCTCATTTTGCAAATTCTCATTCGAGAAAAAATGATTTAATTGTGAGATCATTCTTCGCATTAGTGCCGCGTTAATGGCGCGTCAACTGCTCTGGTCATTAGTCCCGTTAGTGTAGTGCATGTTTTTTTCTCGGGAGATGGCGGTGATCTTCCCCCGCTGGATGGCGAGATCCGGCACCGACATACCGTCGGCTAGTGGGGTATCCCCCTAACCAGGACTCTCCCACCAGCGGGGCACCGCCTCAGCCGGGACAAGCTCTAAGCTCCCGACCGGTCTCCCGGAATATGTGGTAGTGTAGTGCATGTCAGTGTAAGTGTGTGTGTGTAAGGGGAGAGGATAGGACAAGAAAGAGGAAGAAAGATCGCGCGCGGTCCGTGGCCCGTTTGTTAGGGTATTGCCCCGGCATTCGCCTGGTGTTGATCGGAGAAACCACGGAAAACTACCGATCAGAGCAGCCGGCCGCTAGAATCCGACTTCAAAATCATTCACCGAGTAACCCCCGAAAATTGCTCACCTATCCACCCCCCCCCAAAAAAAAATTATTTTCGATCGAATTATTTTTACCCGTATCGACTTCAAATTGAATATCCAAGGTCGAACGTAACGCGCTGAGGCAGCCAGCTGCTCATTTTACGGTTATTACTAGAGACTAGAAAAATATGTAGTATGAAACGTCTAAATATGAACAAAAATATATAATGAAAAAGTAAGAATATGTAATAAATATGTAAAGTCTGATATAATATGTAATATTCAAATACACTAATTATAAAACATTTACATATTATGAATTTACATTCATAAAAAGATTCCTGAACAAATTTTAAAAACAATACATACGTTTTAAAAATCATTTGGAGAGCACAAGTTGATGCTCTATTTGCACCCCACAACGTTCGCGTCAGTAATAAAAGCTTCATCTATTGCTATCCAGGACCTTAGTTTAGCAGACAGTCTAGACGAAATAGAAGCCATCGTACAAACTGGCCATCAATATATACGACCAGCAAACAATAACTGCAACGTGCAGTATTTTAATTGAAGTGTGACATGTCAGCGATCGTCAATGTTTCTTGGAAATTGGGATTAAAGATCACAAAACGCGGTGTATGTGATACATTTCACACCTAAAGGTGAAAATATTCTCAGTCGTTGTCGCACACTTCCCTTCACTAAGATAACTGAAGCAGGCGCGCCGGAATAAGTATATTCGACCACGTCTTTACGAAGCGTACCTCGAGTCGACAGCACTCAGTAACAATGTTTGAAATTACTTCTTCTTGTAAAAAGTATGTAAGAAAATTGATAGAAATTTTTTTTTGTGAAAATAGCAAAATATGTAAAATATGTAATATACTTCTAATATGTAAAAGTATGTAACGAAAAAATAGGAAATTGCGTTAGGACGGCCACGATTTGCCAAGATTACAGTTTTGAGAACGGTAAGTGGAAAAACAAAAACATGTAATTACATAAAAATCCGGTCTCTAGTTATCACGATTTAACACATGCTCCCACTGTGACGACTCATCGAGATATTTCATTTCACTTGTGACACTACAAACATGCGTGTCTTCAAACCGGGAGAGGTGGCTCAGGGCATCAACTGATGTTACTGCAGTGCCTCTGACCGTGATGCCTTAGGTTCGGGTCCCGACGGTGGCAGAGTATCGACCCTGGCTAGATAGCTAGGTCGAATTCAGACGCTATCTGGAGGAGAATTCTAGCAGCCGGCTAGCGATAGGTATAGTTTTTTTTCATGGTTTCTCTGATCAGTACCAGGTGAATGCCGGAGCAGTACCCCCAACAAACGGGCCACGGGCCGCGCGCATTCTTTCCTTCCTCCTCCGTCTTCTACCTTCACCCCTTACTTACACACGCACATACTTACATGCTCTACTTTACCCCACATGCCGGAAGACCAGTCGGGAGCTTCGAGCTTGTCCCAGCTGGGGAGGTGCCCCGCTGATGGGAGATACCTGGTTATGGAAAACCCCGCTAGCCATCGGTAGTTCGGCAGCGGATCTCACCATCCAGCAGGTAAAGATCACAGCCACCTCTCGAGGAAAACACATACACCACACTTACGAGACTAATGACTTTAGCAGTTGACGCGCCCGGAATTATTAATCAATTAATCGATCCTTGAAGGAAATGATTTTATCTCTCTGCCATTACTATTTATGTCGCGTGAATTACGCTGTGCGAAGAGGTATGTTTTCCATCGGAGACGTAACGTTTCAAACAAATGACCATAAATTGCCGTCAAATAGAGTAGCACAGGGCTGTTTTATATTACAATTTAAGATGAGTAATACTAAGAGTCAAAGAAGGTAAAAATCTAGTAATTCTGAAATGAAAGTCTAGTAATGATTTGGGAAACTGTGAGAATAACGGCAAGATATCTTCCTAATTGCACATAATCATTACTGACATTCATTCGACTTGAAAAAGATAGTACACTGAAAGAATTACTTGGATATATTATCCAAATACATGGAGGCTCAACCTATGCTTTACCTAATTGTCAAACACAAAAGTAGAAGAGGAACGTTATTCGGAATAATTGATGAAAATTGAGATATATTCAGGAAATTATATTTATAAATAAATTAATAACATGTATATTATAAATATCAACCAGTACAATGTATTGTTGTATACAATGTATTGTATAGTATCAACAGTACAGTATTATCAATGATTCGTTTAAAACAAAAAAAATACTTAACGATATCTAGTATTTAAAGTTCAAGTCGAAACGGGTTAATGACAACCTATTGGCACGGAATTTTGTGTCTGATTTAGCCTTATCAAATGTAAAAATTCTAAAGAATATGCGCAAAAATGTCTGCCCAATTTTTTTCCTCAAATAAGGGACATCTTAGTATGTACTGAGTTGAAGACTTACAAGTTGGGAACGCACGAGTGAAAATATGTCGTTAGTTATGTTGAACGGCGAATAGCGTTCTATTTTACGAAAAACTTGTTAACTGGAGAGCGAAGGCATTTGATACAATGTTACGTTTCCATTCTAATGCTACAATGCTCCAGAATATGTGTCTATTGACGTAAGTGGGTTATTCCCCAGTGAAATACGGAAGACATAGAAATTGCTATGTCGTGAGAAACCAATTCGCAGAGAAAAAAGGGTTTACATTATCGTTTCATTGTTGAACGTTCACCCGCAGAGTGCTTGCAAACAAGTCTGTCTACTCGGTC
This sequence comes from Teleogryllus occipitalis, assembly GCA_011170035.1. NCBI lineage: Eukaryota > Metazoa > Arthropoda > Insecta > Orthoptera > Gryllidae > Teleogryllus > Teleogryllus occipitalis. The sequence goes on along the minus strand of BLKR01016325.1, from coordinate 23,987 downwards.
CGTGAGATGGAGGTCCGATAGTGATGTTGCCTGATAGCATCTTCGTTCGTTAGAAACCTTCACGTATAACGATGTTCGAGACTTGAAGGGTGTTCGAAATCTGAATGAAAGGGCAACTCAGAAAGAGAAGGTGGATTGCAGATTAGATTTAGTAGTGATTCTTGTTCAAGGTTTTATTTGACCATATTGCTAGTGTAAAATCAAGGATATCCGATCCCCACTATTGAGACAGTTGCAGGCTAGGCTACAGACACGTGAGTAGGTAGTGAATAGATCTGTCGTCAGATACACAAGTTTGTAAACTGCATAATAACTGTAAAAAGACAAATTTCTCGCCTTTGAGATAAAAGTTTTTGCAAATTTCTTTGTACTAATTAGATGTAGTTTTCAGAAACGGCTGGACAATGACTCACTTCCAGTTTTTCGCCACTTTTGTTTTGCATGAAAATTAAAAATCTCTAGGCAACAAAAAGGAATAATAGTTATCAAAGATAATTCTAAAAATTTAGGTAATGATGGTTCATACATTACCTTCTATACGCCACAAAGAAAACTGAATGGGGATACTGGACAACGTAGGATAGACTTATAATAGTAAGTCATATAACTTCAGTTATTTATTTATTGAATGTCAAAAAAGAGTTTTGTCAAAATTGAATGCCAAAAAAAACCTCTATGGGACATTCGAGAGAGAAGTGCAATCCTGGAACGCTTTCTGGAACTCCGAAAACTCTACCGCTCCACTTTCACTATCCTAATTGAATTTTGGATGAAGGTAGCAACCACTGTTTTTGACAAAATTGGCTCCCATTATGGGAAACTATGCAGCGGAAATTGTGGTGTAAATTTATAACGTAAAAAACTAGAACATATTGAACGATTATTTCATGTTACTGCCGAAATAATTACATTCCCCATTAACTATCCATATAGTTCAAGAAAACATTCGCAGATAGTAAAAGTAGTTATGAAAATACGAAATAAATAACTAATAAAAATGAGGATAAAGATAATAAAACCAACTCAAGAGCAAAATATACTTAACTTAATATATTGCATTTGTAAGTTTGATGTTGATTCTATACATTAACTCTATTTAAATTTGAGATCAGTTTGCACAGATATGCTATGTGTGTGTGTCGATTGTAGGTAACGTACGAAATTTATCAAATTGGCATAGTGATATGTTCGTCACCCAATGAATCTGAAATGTTTTAAGCCACCCATTACGACTGTGTTCATGAATCTATCGACCTCGACCTACGGCCTATCCTTTGTTGCGAAATTCTATAATTATGATTATAAAATTATTAGTTTACGTCTGTAATTTTGGCATTAATTCTCCTTTCTTCTAATTCAGATTTTCTCAAAATGAACCGCTCCTAAACACAAAACACATCTATTGTTGATATGTAAATTTGATGAAGTGGTGGATGCTGTACGCATTTATTTAGTTTAGTTTTCAAATGAGTACCACGCTCAATCTGGACCTACGGTATGACGCGACAGGGTTCAACCTAACATGTATTAATACCCGTTGAATACTTTCCTGTGAATAGATAATGAGATATTCACTCAAATTACCTTGAGAATATAAAGAAGATAGTGGCCTGCAGAAGCAACAATTCTCCTGAACGAAAGCACATAAATTGGTTTTCCAGAAGGGAGCCTGCACACTGCTCAAGACCTACAAATAAAATACCCTCGTATAACACTGCCATATATTAAATATTTTAACTAAAACCAGCTTCACGAATTCTGCGACAACGTAATGTAGTGCATATACAGTACATACAACATAGAATAGTATACAGGCGGCCGGCCACTTCCTTAGAATGACGGCTTGTCTTCATGAGAATTGACGGAATAACACAATCAAATATTTGCATTTTTCAATCAAAATCGGAGCTGTTTCATTGTTTCTGCATTTTTCCCGAGTACCTGTGTATCTAAGGAAACCACAGACACCTCCTATGGTCCAAGGCTGCATAGTTTTCTTCCAATTTCTTCACTCATTGGAAATACGTAATATAGATGTATAAATTTTTGAAATATGAATTCAGATTAGCCTCTTGCACCCTCTTGGTAACGTACAAATTAACGTATTGTTTTCACTCGTCACAGCAAAATGTATTTTTTTCTGAAATGATATAAAAAATGATTCAATAACCAAAATTAAAAAAACTTGTTAAGTTTTCATACAAAAACCTAATGTATTCGCAAGTTTGTTGAAAATTAAACAGCCTTTGAAATTGGAAATGTGCCTCTTTGTCTTGATAGAACTATAATACTATAAATTTTAATCTCAGTTAACCTCCAACATGAAATAAAATCGCATGAAGCAAACGCGCCCAAATATTTCACTCAAATAGTTCATTAAGATACCTGAACTCAGAATTTCGTGTGTTTAGGCGAACAGGTACAGTTAACGAAAACACAAAATATTCGTTAAGATATGCCTATACGCATTCAATTTCACAGTGCTAATGCAGAACATAAAAAATTCTTAAATATTTGCATGAGCTGGAAGAGTTTTTTTATTTATTTTACGTCAAAAAACAGTTAAAACTGCGTATGACGTGTCATGGGGAAAAGTGAATTGTGTGCACATTTTAAAAATTCTGTGATCCCAACACTAAGTCCTATACTACTTGAATTTTGAATTTTAAAAAAAAGTTCCCATGTAATAAAATCTATTTTCAAGGATAAATAAGCAATAAATTTTGGGCTCTTATCCATGTTGTCATGAGTTGATTTGTGACTGTAGTTGGAGGATAAAATAAGATATTGTTGGGTAGCTGCAACACTGACACAACTCGAAAACTACGAAATTTAAATAATAACACTCGTTTTAAAACATGTATAATAACAATAATAATAATATATAATAATTATTATGAATATAATATTATTAATTATTAATAATTATTATTATTACTCATTTTAAAAAATTTAACAATGAAAACACTAATTTTAAAACATTAACATTACATTATTATTATTATTATTATTATTATTATTATTATTATTATTATTATTATTATCATGATCATTATCATTATCAGAATTTCGATAAAGATGTTAGTAATGCTTATCCCCTACTGTACCAGTTATGGAGCGTATAAACCTGTGATTCAACCTCTACTTAAAACTTTAAACTCGTATATCTTGACACTTCATTTTTCGAGTTGTGCCAATATTGCACCCCATAAACGATATATGCCTTATTAAAAAGATTTCGAAAGCGCTAGCTTTCAAAAAATCCAACTAAACACTGAATTCACAATATTCTGCAATGAATTAAATTAAGGATTGTTAATGAATAACTAGGGTCATTTGAGTATTCAGAACACTTCAAATTATGTTTCACCTTTTGGTGAAACATAATTTTTATGTTTATGTTCCATTTTCATAATTATGTTTCACCTTTTGAAACACGTTTCTAAATATTTTCTTGGAGAGATTCATTTATTCTCCTAAACTCTGTATTCATCAGTAGTCGGAGATCTTGCGTGATATGCACTTGGAAAGGCAATTTGACTTGCGTCTTTGCGGAGTTCATTTGCGACAAACTGATCATGACAATACGCCTGTGCCATATGATGAATAAAACATTTTTGGTCCCTTCATACTGGATGGCTGACTGAGTGATTAATAGTTTTTCGACAAATACGTCCCGTTTTGCAGTTCCCATATTTTATTCGAAACGTTCCTGTAGCACTATTTATGAAGGCGACCCAAAACACGAGCAACTAACAGATGGGTCGGTGTCACGAACCCTGGCAGAAGGCGTCTGCATGTTATGTCAGCCATAGGTTGGAGACTTTCCAAGAACCACTTACTAGATAAATCATGTTATTTTGAAAGCTGAGGTTTCAAATCTGAAATGAAGACATATTTATATAAGACAGTAGTCTCGTTTTAAATTGAAATTCAGAAGAAACAAAAAAATCGAATTAACCAACAAATTCATCACATGTCAAAAACACCCTATTTTAAAAACATAGATCACATTAATTAATTACTTAATTTCTCATCATCTCAGAAACTGCAGTGTTTATTTTGCTTAAACAAAATTTTGCTTGCATACTAAATAATGCCCTTCAATTTTGACTTCAACCAGGATGTTTTGCAAAATCAAAGCTGTCTCCAGTTAGCTGAAGTGTTGTACTCCTAACTTAAGTGTAGGCCTATGACGGTGTATGATGTCCAGAAAATCCGCGAAATTAGAAATTATTTACGCTCAGAACTCACAATAGAATAAAATATTTCATTTAATGTCTATAAAAAATATCGTAATCATAATTATAATCATGATTATAATTTTAATTAGAATCACGCCTCCGTCCACGAACATCACACAAAGTACACTGCATAGGAATTTTAGTATTAGTTTCACTTTATTTGTGTTCGTATTGCTTTAAATTGTAATATTGTTATTTAAATAGAATGCAGTATTATTAGAAGTAATACATGTATGTCGTGTAAGTAATACACGCGTCGTATAACTAACAGAAGAGTTGCGGCAAATTTTCCGAACGATTTCCCACATCCTCATTGGTAGCGGAAGATGCGAGAAGAACTGTCAGAATGTAGACTCGGAAATGTAGTTACGAAACGTTCATTAGTCATTAATTCCTTTTTAAGATTTACATGAAAATTATAACCCCAATTGTGAATATGGCACGTTAAACATATTTCTCAGCAAGCCGTGGGTTTGAGTACGTACTTACATACTTTCTATCGTTATTTTCCTAAAAATTTTCTTTATTTAGTATGCCTAGCCACTAACTGCCTGTGGTGCTGAGACACTCTTGAAGTAACTTAATTTTCTTATTTAATTTTGCAGTCTATGCCCAGGATTTTAATAAAATATTTTATATACCCTCAATACCTTATTTTCACTGTTCAACCTATGTATCGTGTACATTATGTACATTTCATTACTTACAACATATTTGTTAATTTTACGTCAAGTATAATAATACTATTCAAATCGCTTAAAATAACCTGCCTTGTTTTTCTTACATGCGTTTAAGATGTACTTACATATTTTACCAGGGTATACACGAAAGATGTTTCCGGTCACAGTTTTATTCTCATATTTCAGATGAATGCAAGCTGCTTCTGCAATGATATTATGAACTTGCAAATGATAGCACAAGTAAACAAGTGGCATGACACATATCTGGCGCAGTATTTTCTCTTAATTTATAAAGGGCGAATATTTTCTTGACTTTTTTATCATTACTACATATTAACAAACAAATTAGTAATTTTCAACGCCAACGGGTGTATATCTATTTTCGTCATTGAATTTAAAACAATGAAAGAAAAATGACGAGAGAATTTGTGAATGAACACGTAATCTTTACATGCCGCTCCCTATTTTTGTCCGCAATACTACCACGGCCGCTTGCAACACAAACTCTCAAATTCTTTGGTAATGTAAGATAGGTGCTGAATTTATTCCCTAGGAGGTCCGTCGCCGAGTACCAGAACTTCAGGTTCGGTTATCACTGCATCAGGAGGCCTTCCGCACTCGGCGCCAGCCGGTGCAGCTCTCTGGCGCGTAATTCTCCAAGCGCCTGTTTGGCTGGCGTGCTTACGCGGCGCAGCGGACGCCAAGGCCGCGGCGCACGCGAGGAATGTCGCGTGGGCCGCGCGCTTACGTAAAGGCAGCGCCCCCCTCCTCACGCCTATGCACCGAAAGCTGGCAGTGGCGCGACGCCGCGCGTCGTGACGCCACACCATACCACGCCGGCCGCCCGCGCCGCCACCCGCGCCGCAGCCGCCCACGCCGCCACGCGTACACACCAGCCGTGCACCTCACCGCATCGTGCCGCGCCGCGTCGCGCCAGCTCACGACCTTCCGCGCAATTGGTGGCTGGCGGAGATTGGCTCGCGCCGACGACTGTTTGCCGCCAACGTCGCCACCGCCGCCCCGCCGGTTCGTGACACACAACTGTCGCTTACCTCTTCCCGGAAGTACTATCGTGATTCTCTCGCCGAAAGGGTCAGGGACACAGTCATTGCTGTCAATAACTGTTATTATCACGCTTTCTCATTGTGCTACTGAATCTCCCTCTCCATCAGCGAACTAGGTATCCGCACTGCCATCTCCAATGCTCTTCCCATTACAGTTCATTGCGGCCGCCCTGAATGTTGTCGACACAAATTTCGCCTTCGGCTGTCACTACTGTCCCTGTCCGCGGGAAGAGATGGTCTGGTGCCTCTCATTGCTGCCTCTGATTGTACCCGCTACTGTCTCCGCCAGAGGCTACTTCGTCCTGTCTCTGCAGGCGCCGAAACAGCTATCCATTACCCTTCCCGGTCAGTACCATCGCGATTCCCCTCGCCGAAAGTCGCCACACATATTCTTTATTCCTTGCAACCAGCACTGTCGCATTGACTAGCTGTCACTGCCGAATCTCAAACACCATCAGAGTCCCTAACATAGTCTCCCACCTCCGATGCTCTTCTTATTATCGTTCTCCGTGTACCTGACTAAACTCATTAATTTTTTGCCGGCCAGCAGAGTGTGGTGGCGCCTCCAAATGCTGTCACAGTCGGTACCGCCGCCGCTTCTTCCTGATGCGGCTGGCGCATTTGGATGTCACGTAACTGTCCTTTGCCCCTTCCCCACAGTACCGTCGTGCTTGTCCACGACAAATGTCGTGACAGTCATAATCATTAGTATCCGTAACCGTTACTGCCGCGTTAACTCATTCTCACAGTTCCCGACAGAATCCGGACTCCCGCCTCCATTATTTCCCACTGCGTCGCTCTCAATTTTTCTCTGCTGGGCTGATGCAAATCGTGCATGGGACTGGCAATACTTTCTAATTACCAGAACCAGTGCCACGACCATTACTATTACTTCAGCAATAATGCGGGCGTCTGCTCGCTGCACCAACATCGCATTCGCTTAGTCAGGCATTGTTCATGCATGACCTACCGCACTAACTTGCTGCGGCCGACCTCGCTTTTTGACTTCAAATTCTTTTCGCGTTTTTGTGCATGCGGACAGTATTTTCATCACCATATGCTACTTGACATTACACTCATTGTGGAGCTACTCTTCCAATATTTCATTATTCTTCATCCCTCTGTTTTCTCCTCTGTTTTTAATCACTCTCAGACACAAACACACCATTACCGGTTCTGTTGTTTTGCATTTACCGACACAATTTCCGTGTGCCATTTATGACTAGCATAATTGGAGGCACGTGGGATTACTATAAGGGGAGGGATATTTCATGTCGAACGTCATTCCTTCCGCTCCCTGTACAGCCAATTTCAATTTTGCCCTATTCATCACGCAATCAATAATTGTGTGCCAATGACGTCCAAGCTACGTGACTCTACTCCAGCAGAGGCACTCCCTTCCACGTTATTTCTTCCATTTCCTACACCGTCACGTTGGTTGTCGCGCCGTTGTTCTCGCCATCACCAGTCATTAAATGTCACCGTCACCGCCCCTCCGCAGCCTCAACCACTTCTGTGCCTGAGATCGGGAGACCTGTATTCGAGTCCCGACGGTGGAATTTTTGACACTATCCAGATATGTTGAATTCAGCCGCTGTCTGAAGGAAAATCTAGTGGACGGGGGGGATTGTCGTTTTCCGTTTCTCCGATCAATACCAAGCGAATGCCGGAGCAGTACCTTGGCAAACAGGTGGCGGACAGCGCGCGATCTTTCCTTCCTCATCAGTGTATTCTCCTCTCACCTTACCTTACGCACACACACTTACATGCACTACTGTACCTCACACGTTGAGAGACCCGTCAAGAATTTCGAGCTAGATCCTGGCGGAGGCGGTGCCCCGCTGGCGGACATACCTGGAGGGTGAAATCCACGCCAACCGACCTGTAGGTCGGCGTCGAATCTCATGTGCCAGCGGGGCGTACAGTACAGCATATAATATGCACTACACTTACGGGACTAGTAACCGTAGCCGTTGACATGACCGGGGACACAGAGTAATACCATAGTGAATGAATGTGCGCATCACAGCACAATCGAATAGTCTGCGGCCGCTTCCGACACTGTTTGTCTCCGCCCCGGAGCCACTCCAGGCCACTGCCCGCGGTCCTTGCGCCCTGCCAGCATTCCCGCGCCATGCCCGTTACTTCATATTCCACCGCGCGGACCTTTGTGATTTCACAATGCCGTGGGTTTGGGAAGCAACCTTGGGCCACCGGCGCCGCCGCCGTCTTCGCCGTCCTCGCCGCCGCCGCCGCGTCTGTGAAGGACGTGGTCCGGGCGCCGCGCCGCTCGCCCGCCGCCCGCTTTGTGTCCAGCCGCCATGCCGCCGCGCTGCACACACCATGACCGCTTGGGGATTGAGTGCGGCGCGTCCGCTTGTAGCACGGTCGCCTATGGTGGCAGCGATGACGCTCTTCTCTTTCTCAGTTAGAGATTCAAATCGACAAAGTGAATGAACAATATTTTAAAAAAATATAACAACACGGGAAAACATTCAGGTGAACGAGCTTAACTCAGATAACAATCAAAACCCATAACTTCCGAAATCAGTGCCATGCTTAAACGGGGTAAGTGACAACATGACTGTGGCAGTTTCAACTACCGGATCATAACAAACATAAATGTACTCTTCAGTTTTATACATTGTTTTGTTGCAAGTATATGTGGAATTTTTTATATAATTGTAAAAATAATATTTCCTCGAAAAATTATGATTGTTTACAAGTGAGTATGGAATTTTAAAACTGGGAGTATGTTTCTCTGTCGGAAAAATTCATAAGTGTAATGTAAGTCATAAGTGTAATAAGTGTAAGTAATCTCTGAACTGTATTCTAAATTTAGGACGCGCCATAGGAGATACCTTTACTGCATTTAGTCACCTGGTGGCTTGCGAACTTTTCGTCAAGTTGAAAACGTCGAATTATTACTGGCCACTCGAACATTTTAGAATTAATCGCTTGGATTTGTTGGCACAACTGCCTAGAAATGAAGAAATTAGTAAATGTTGGTATTCGGAAAGGAAAATCCTACTTCTGTAGTAACAAAAATTGTGTAAACCCCAATCTCCCCAATTCAGAATTAATAGTGTAGAGTATTGTTTTAATAGTTTTTAGTTAACCATTTTAGTTAATAAAAAATAAATACATAAAATAAACCGGTTGAGAAACTGGCTCTTGACCAGTTTCTTCCACACACAGAAGATCACAAAAAGGCTCCGCTCGTGGGGAGGTCACATTTAAGCCAGTGCTTCGAGTCAATGCAAGCCAGGATACCAACGTAATATCTTATCTGCAAGGTGCGTACATACTTGCTGCCTAACCTGAGCAAATTTGAATATAAGTATTGTTCATTTGTTCTGGTACTAATGTCAGAAAAAAAACATTATGCATGCTCAGAATCTTCGCCACTGTCTTTATGCACGCTTGTATCTATTTTTTCAGGCGCTTAAGTTTTGGAATTGTCATGTCAAAGTAGACTTTTCTTTTATAAAATAAAGAATGTCTCGGTTTTGTGGAGAGAAAACTACACAGCTGCACGATCTCTGTGCAAGATGGAAATAATAGAACCAACATCCGACTGTTTTGTCGCCGATACTTGATTGTTACGTAGGATGCGTGAGCATGGGAGCCGTTCTTGAAATTTTAGACAAGGTAACAAATGCAGAATTGTAAAAGATGTCACTATGAGTCCTAACCAAGTTACTTGCTTCGTCTTTAGAGCCAGATGTTTTTAAAAATGTCATGGAAATATGAGAAATCCTCCATGTAATATTAAAGATCAAAATAAAGTCTGTTGCAGTACTGTTCAGTTCCATTGAATAAATTCATTTGACAGAAAACAGAATTCGTTCAACGTCAGTGATTCACACCAAAACATCAAACTCACCATAATTGCTCAAGCAAACCCAGCATTTTCCGTCCAAATTGTTATCTGCTATTTATTCGAATAAAGATTCGAATTCCGTATTTCCCCATTAGATTCATCATTACAATTAGGGGAAGGTAAACACATTATCGTGAAGTGAAGTTGAAACTGGTAGCCAACCTTCAATTTCAAAGGGATTATCTGGCTATTAAGTATCCAGCAAAGCCTCTTCATTCAACAATATCAATATTAATTATATTAATCCATTAATTAAAACTGATACGATCCACTTGAAACAATATCCAATAACCTTTTTCGAAAATACTAAAGAGATCATCAGGGAATATAAAATTTCATATATATCAGCTGAAACATAAAAACTCTCAACACCTTCCATGGGTCACATACAATCTAACTATTGATCCCTTTCCCAAGGATTATTCCAACTGGAACCTGGCGGTTTCTGATACCGACTCGTTCTGCAAGAAATATTGAACAAAGATCAAAATCACTACGTTAAAACTATTCAAATAACTTCGGCAATGGATAGGCTGGGTATATTCATCCAATCTCCTTGGACAAGTTCAATATTTTCAGCAGCAAAAACATTGCATACAATTACGCATTCTTAATAGCGATTAACCGTGCTAAATCTAACCGTAAGTAAAAATCCATTATTTTATCCACTTATACACCAATCGGCATTAATGTTCCTCTCAAATATAAGGGGCATTCAAAAAGAAACGAACTGGGGGCCTGGGAACAAGAACCAGTACCTACACCACGTCAGAAGTATTCCCGCACGTTCTGCTTGACGTCGTCGTCCGAGGTGAATCGTTTGCTTCTCAGCCTTTTTTAGGGAACCGAAAATGGCGTAATCGCAGGTACAGAGGTCTGGACTGTAGGGAGGGTGACCAACTAACTCCCTCATGGATTTCTTCAAGATTGCCGTGATTGTGTTGGCCGTTAGCAGAATGACCCCACGGGCCTCAAAAGGCCAACACAAACACGACAGTCTCGCAGAAATTCAAGTAGGAGTTTCTCGGTCACTCTCCATACAGTCCAGACATCTCCCTGCGATTACGCCATTTTTGGTCCATTTTGGGTCGGAGGAGCAAACGATTCTTTTCGGACGACGACGTTACACAACTCCTTCGCAACGCAGCCCCGGAAAATTTACGAGATAGCCATTCACCGCCTGTGTTGCAGTGGGACAAGTGCCGCAACACCCAGGGCCAGGTACATCTGACATACAGGTACTGGTTTTTGATCCTAGGCCTCCGGCTCGTTTCTTTTTGAATGCTCCTTATACATGCTATTAATTCACACCAAACTCTTTGAAGTCTGCAAAGAGATTACTGATGCATTTATCGGGTCTGTGATCATACACATTACTAGCGAAATAGAAGACAAAAATCTGATCAACATGTCCATACCACCTAGATTAATCATTGATCTACAAGAGAAGACCAATATTAAAAATGTGTTATACAGCTGCGACCTATCTGAAGCACGTTAATAAAATGAAGAAGAGATGGTCAATTCAATCGCCCGATTCTAAAACAAGTAGAAGCCTTTAAAACCTATGCAAATTTTTCTGGTCGGGATCAGGTCATTCGTTCGCATATTCGATCAGGCCGCAAAAACATTATCTCACAATTATATACTAAATAAAAAACGTGTGTTTGTTGCAACAAAATTTTGAATATTGACCATATCCTTGTGGAATGTCTGAATTATTTGGCAGCTCATCCTTAATCCAAAAGTAATAATATTAAAAAACAATTTTCTAGCTTGCATCAGTTGCTCTGAGTTCACGATACAATATCATAGACGCAAGAAGTTGTGTTGTAGATTTCATGAACAGATTTATTTGTTTTTAATTATTTTGAAGTCATTAAAAGTAGAAGTGGAAGGTTTAAGTAACAATGGAGGTTTAACACAATTTTGAGTCCAGTATTTTTAAACACTAGATATTTAAAGAAATGTACCCAAGATAAGAGGGGTGAAAATTGGATTTGCAATGCATGAAGGATATTTCAAATTTTCATGCCCAAGACCACCACCTATATGTGAAATCATCCCGTTTATTCTTACAAGACATAAGTAAACTGGAAATAAAATTTGGTCAATAATATGAATATTTTGTAACTAAGGGATGGTTCACAATTCGAATATCAGAAACGTTGTGGGTAGGAATTTGGTTTGAAATGGCAATAAACAGACAATGCTCTGTTAGTGGAAGAATACTAGTGGCATAAAGCACGACAGAAGATTACCAGGTACGAAAATGGTTTGTGTCGAACTGACCTATACAAAGTCGAGCAGTTTCGTGGAATTTCATTTTCTACTCCTGAGCAGCATGTAGATAATTGAAACGTAATAATAGAAGAAGACATTATAGATGACAGAAAGTAGTAAACCTGATTTTTTTCATGATAATTTCCTTTTTGTGAAGATAAAATATCCATTAGCACTTGGATAGTGATGAAAAGATAAACTGCCGCAAAGTTGATAGAATTGGCCATTTCTGGAATTCTAAGAACATTATTGGCAACTTTGGCCGTGTAAAGTTCGAAAGAAATTGTCGAGCCCCACCCCCGAACGGTATGACATCTCAAGCTAAATTTCCCCACTTTCGTGTTCGTGTAAAATCTGAAATGATTTTTCAATGATTCGCGTTCCACAAGAAGAAGGATTGAAATGAAACATGCCGTATCAATATGGAGCAATTGCAACATGAAGGAAATGAGAAGTTGAATCGTATTATTGCACTTGATGAAACGTGGACACGAGCGTATGAACCAGAACTAAAAAAGCTATCAAATGGATGGCGGCGGCGTGATTCACCACGAAAACACACGTTTCGACAGAATCCGTCACCCACGAAGGTCATACTTATTTTGGCTTATGACAGCCAAAGTATTCTCGTGTCATCCTGTTCGTGAGGGACGAACTGTCACTGTCACGTACTGTAGTATGATTTGTAGATCATTCCTGCTGCACGCACTGCGTCGTACACTGCGGTGGAAACGTCCAGGGCTTCTAAACAATGCAGTACGCCTCCAAGATAATTCAAACAAGCCACACTGAAACCTGTGTCCAAAACCTTGTGCGACGCTTCGTGTGGGAGATCTTGGAACACCCTCCGTACAGCTCTGTTCTCAGTCTGTGCGACTTCGATCTCATTCCAAAAATGAGGACGCCGCTGCGTGGGAAGCGGTTTGCAAACCGGGAGGACATCCTAATACCGACCGCATCGATGAGAGATGGCGCTCATAGACGCATCACACACAGCTTTTGGTATTCAGCTCCTTCCTCATCCTTGGCAAAGATGTGTGGACGCCTTGAGGGATTATTTCGAAGGTTGTTAGCTTGTAAGAATACGAGTATTAAGCGTACTGTTTTGTTTTGTTCATATGTAATGCGAACAAAACAATAATCTCTTTTTGTGCATCATTCAATCTCTCCTACCTCTATAGCGCCTTGTCCCCGGATCCGAATTTAGTGCCAGCATTCCGAAGAACATTCCAGCTACTTTCAATCGTGTATCCTGACATTTGTTTCCTGCAGAGTTATTGACTGATAGAAAATAGTTGCCATGACTTCTGAAATTACACTTGTATTTGCAGATATAAGTGAGAAGAAACCCGTACACTGGATACTCTGCAATCTGGCTGTAAGATTAAAACTCGACCTTTTGCCTTTTCCCTCTACAATAGAAACAGCACCTGAGGAACTCCTGAAAACTATTTTCTACAAATGTTCCAAAGACTGCCTTGGACGTTGTTCCTGCTGGAAATACGGCATGAAATGAACCAGCATGTAAAAGCTATGCAAATGTCAGTCCTGCAACAATTCTCAAACTTGAAATTCTTTTCGGACTGGATACTGATGATTTCCACATATATTATGTCAACCTAGGAGAAGTAAGGATCAACGTTCCCGGTTGATTTGAATTGGAAAGAAATTGAAAATTTGGAGTTCACGTTATTGGGACCATTACACTCCTAAAGTGTAGAATTTTGTTTTCTTTCTGGTGACGTTTTCGAACATCTAGGACTCTCTTAAAAGAGCGTCTGATGATTTACAACTTTGATTGTGTAACTTTCTGGGTTAAATTCGTCGATTCATAGATATTGCACGTTGCATGGAAGGGATTAGATATTTTGCGAAAAGTATGAAAAATTGGCATAATTCCATGTAGCGCTTCTAACAGACTATTTGGGCCAATTGCATAGTATTTGTACTCAATCATTATAAAAGAGTCATCTGGATTAACATTGTTTCTGTTCCCCTCGTTCGTTACGATCAATAAATGTTCGTATATAATATCAAAACACTACGTCTATAGGAACACTGTAGGGAGCCGTGTAGGCAACTCCCTGAAAAACGTGCAGATTGTGCTCCTGAAATTATGGCAAAGGATTAAAGATAGTTGGAAAAAGGGGGAAAGAAATGATACATTTTGAAATATACTTCTTAAGAACAAATAACGTTTAGAAAATATCGAGGAATAAAAGTATGAAGGACTTACGAAAAACGATTATTCAGATTAAAACATATCATTAAAACTGAACACATTGAAACAAAAGAAAAGTTAAAAAAGTCTTCGTCAGTGTCAGACATCGTCCATAAATATCCTCCGATCGACATAAAAACTATGATTCAGCGGGTATAGCTTTACTTCATTTACAAATTTGAAATTTGCTTGTTTGTTATATTTGCGTTCCATGTGTTTTGAGTTTCATATACTGGCAAGGCGTTGTTTGTTTTGCATAATAAACAAGTTTTTAATTATTTACCAACATTATTATTGATCAGATTAGTATGGCTTTGCCGTAGTTAGATAACATATTTAAAGTTGAAACAGTTTGTTTTGGGTGACTATTTACAAGGAATATTATATTGCTAGAGTCACTGAGAAATTTAATAAGCTCGAATGAATTTCCAGGTCAAGCAGGTGCCAGATCAAGAGGCGTGCGAAAAAGGGAAAAAATGTAAGTGAAAAATAATAGAGTAGTCGGCTTTTGAAGCCAAACTCGACGTAGGCAGCTGCTGGCGAACATGAATTACTTTTGGCTTGTTGCCATTTTGAGAGGATCCAATTCCTTTTGACATGTTTATCATTTTAATCCGAGAAAAATCGATTTTACCTTTTTATTGGTATCGTGAGTGCAAAGCTAACACTCAAAGAGTTTGTCATAATACACTCTATATGTTTGTTAAATAGGATTTACAAATAGAACTGGACTATTTCTAGAATAAAATCTTTGCAATAACGGTCTTGCTCTATCGCCGAACTTCTGTTCCATATTTCGAAGTGGATTTTTGAAGATCGGTTTGCTTTTACCATCGACCCAGTCATTTATATTTAAAAAGGTTCAAAGAAAAAAAACAGTTTTTTGTATTTTTTTCTATTTTCAGCTGTACGATTTACCTGGCAAGTTTAAAATACTATTGATGAGAGATGTCTTAAAAGCGCAGATTTTCTCTTTCCGCTATAACGTAATGTGTCCTTTCACTACTGATACAGAGAAAACTGTAAAGTATATGGTAGACCAAATGAATTTTGAAATCTGAAACTTCCTCCATATCAATAATACAAAGGGACACCAAAGTAGAGGTTTATGAATTTCAAATGACTGTTTGATTTTTCTTTTTTTAACAGAAAGCAATTTTAACATTTTCAATAATTCGATCGATGTAATGCATGGCTTGGTAAATTAGAAATCACAAGAAGGATACAGTTCGGCACTCTAAGCAAATCGTCGTATATTATTCGGATTCGATTTCATCACTGACGAGATGTTCCTTCATTGTCATTCATGAGACAAGATTCAGAGTGCCTCTCGATGTATCACAACTAATGAATTAGAGGAAAGAGTTTTAATTGGCTCCTAGGAGGATGATATTGCCCTTTCCACTCAAACAGGTATCCCAATCTTCCTTTGTGATAGTCAATAAAGACCAGTCCCGTCTTACCTCGGACATCATGTAGCTCCGACCCCTCCATCTTTGCCATTAGGTCACCTCTCATTGCACCACAGGGGAGGCGAAATCTGCCTTTTGATTTGTAAAGCGCAATGCTGCGTCTTGGGATGCCACGGCTGTTCCTGCAGGATGCCTTCAGTACGCTTCTCCCTCCACGTGCATCTGACAGTAACTGCCATCGCTGCTGACATCTACAGGAATTCGTGCTGGTGCATTCACGTCATGGATGCTTCGTTAATTAGTTCAGTAACTAAAAGTCATAATAAATTATGTTAATTAATTAAAAGTAAAAATATCTAAATAACTATGTAACGTGTCGGGAGAAATATGAGGGAGAAATACCATATTAACTGTCTTCGTTAAATTTGAAACCTCAAAGTGTCAGAGTGCCTCTCTCCCAGTACCCGTCAGTTCGCAGTCACTGTCGTATAGTGACAGAGACGCTGAAAGAGTTTTGATGAATAAAGGAATGCCGATGGAAAATTCACGAATTAAAAATAGAATAGACAGTAGCTACACCGTATGGTTGTTGTTTTCATCTGACCTACAGTACTCGAATATAGCTTACACCAACCACGTTTCACTACTTGACACCCTCTTCGCGTCTGCCAAGATTCGCACATAGCAGAGTGGTGAGAGAAGGATGTAGTATGGCACGCCGCCTCGTCACTCCACGAGACGAAAATAAGCAAGGACTATTCTTGTGATATGGGTTCTGCTTTGCCAAATTGAAATAGTGTAGGTAGGTTGCATGATTTATTTGTGTACAAATTGAAGTTCTTATCATCTTACTTTTACTAAACGTTTTGTGTGTTTGGCTCGCCGCTCAGTATCTCAAGAACCATTGTATGTGTTCTCAAAACAAAAATAATCAATGCAAATGACCACACATCAGACAAACTTGGCTGAGCCAACTCGATAAATTTACAAGACAAAATGTAACATTCACTATGACTATTTTTTCTCCAGTGGGTTCAATTTTCTCTGCCGTTCGACTGTGAAGTAAACAGGTTCCGTTGCAGTCATGGAGGCCTCGTAGACATTTGGAAGAAAGATAAGTGATTGCTTATTCTTGAAATATTATACACGGCACATTCAGGAAGTAAGTCTCCCAGAGTCGTCAAGAAAAAGAAAACACAATTTCATGAAGAAACTTAATTGTGGCAGATGCAGCACCATGTTGCACCCTTTTTTTCCTAAACTCCACCAGAATGAGACACTTGTAATACCGTGGATCAACATTTGTATCCCCGTGCCATATAAGTCCACTTCCTTGAACGGGTACCAGAGTTCGACAGTCACCGGCAACTCCGTATTACTGTAATACTCCTAATGCTGGCAAGGCAGGCTGACCAGGAGGTCATAGATTTGAGTCCCGACGGCGGCAGGGATATCGATACTAGCTTGTCAGCTAGCCCGCATTCAATCGCTGTCTGGAGGAGAATTCTAGCGGCCGGCTGCTCTGATCGGTAGTTATGGGTGGTTTATCGGATCAACATCTCAGGGACCTCAGGGCCGCGCGCTATACAGAGCTGTCGTTTTCAACTCCAGTTAATTCACAAATTTGCGTTTATAATTCTTTGTATCAGAAAAAAGGATTTTCTTTTCACCAATACTTAGAAGTATTTTCAAAACTGGACTTAATGAGAAGATAAATCGCGAAGAAATATTTGCAATTATAACGTCCAATTACTTTTCAGCTTTGATACATACAAATATATTTTCAGTGAAAAATATTAATTTAAGGAAAATTGCGTTATGACGCAATTTATTAACGCATTATTACGAAAATTTAATGGCCATTCTCCCTAAAATAACGATGCACAATTTTATCACAAATTTCCACAAAACGGTTTGCTTTTGCCCAGTTTCGTGAAACTTCATTCTTCTTTCATCGTGTCTACTACAAAATAAATGCGCTCGTGAACCAAAGAGCAATAGACTAAAAATAGACTATTGAGTTCCACACTATCGAGTCCCAGAAGCAAATCTTGGGAAGAAGTGGAATCAGAAAGAACCCACTGGAAAATATTTTCTCTGTCAATATATCACCGTGACGTGAGTTGGCATTCTCCATCTCAATCTGCCATCGAGGACCCTGTTGCCTTCTATGACGCTCCTACAGTAGCGGTACCCACCCGCCATCCACGTTCTCTACGACGCTCACTCGTGGACTACCTTGTATCTTGCTGTGCACCTCATACGCCATCACTTCCTCCGCGCGCTGCTCCTTTTTTGCGCTGGCATCTCGCACCATTCTGCTCCGGCCCCACCTCACTACCCCGCCTGACCCGCCCGCCTCGCCCGCGAGTTCCTCCATACATTTGCGTTATTCACTGGATCGATAGCCGCTCCGTATCCTTTTCTTGCTCTTTTCCATTCTCTGTCACGGACTCCGCCCATCGACTTGTTTGCCCAGACCACGGGATAGTAATTCTGTTCTAGCACCTCCTATTTGGTAACTCACTCGCGTAAACAGTAATGTTCTTGCCTACGCATCAATTCCCTCGCGTCCTCCCTTCCGCTCCATCCACCTTCTTCGCCGGAACATTCATTCACGACGTTCACTGTCCTGCCCCTCCCTCCATATCTGTTCGCCCCACGCTCTCTTTTAGCATCCACCACAAATGCTACCCGCCCGTCCCACGATACGTATTCACGTGTGCCCGCCCGCCCACCTACGCCACCTACGCACCTACGCCGCCCACCCGCCTACCCGCCAGAACACGTAGGGCGCCTGGCCACCAATGCCACTCACCTATAGGTCGTTCTCCCACCTAGGCCGCCCGCCCACCTAGGCCACCGACACACTACGCCGCTCGCCCTCCTATGCCGCCAGCGCATCTAGACCGCCCACCGAGGCCGCCCGCCCAACCTATGCCGGCAGCGCATCTAGGCTTCCCCCATCGAGGCCACCCGCCTACCTGGCCTTCCCGCCCATCTATGCTCGCCCGATGGCCCGATCGATTCGCTCACTCACCCGCACATCCAATGTCCCGTTCGTGTTCCTTGTTCTCTTGCCTATTCCCCGGCCTGCTTGTACCGCTTCCTCGCGCCGTCCGCACCACGGCCCACCTCCCACCGCCCACTGCCCAGTGATGGTGCCTCGCACTCACGTCCGGCCGTCCCACGGACTTTCCGGGCGCGGCATTCCCGCGGCGACTGAAGCGGCGGCGGTGGCAACGGCGGCGGCAGCCGGACGCTGCGTGACACGAATCGAGACTCGCCTTACGTAACGCGTCTCGCGTCTCGTGCTGGTTTCACGACGGCCGGTGTCAAGGCGATGCGGGCTGCTGGCGCGTTGCAGAGCCGGGAACGTGAGCGCACAGCACGTCTATTTACTCTCAGAAATTTCTGCATTACTTTTAATGTAAAAGTACATGAACGAAAATTAAATTTAATGTACACGCACAGTAACTTTAATGTACGTGTACATTCAATTTAATATATGTGAACATAAAACTTAATGTATATGTACTACATTAAATTCAATGTACATGTATATTGAATTTAGTACACAAGTACAATTAAGTTTAATGTACTCAAGGAAATTGAGTTAACAGTCGCTAATTAAATTTACATGGATTTTAATTTAAGCATTAAATTTAAAAAGATAATAAGATAAATTTATTTAAACTGCAATTGGGTGTGACCCGGTGGCAGTTAATTACATAAGTAAGATATTAATTTTCATGCAAATAACATAATAATGTTGATAATAATGCTAAAATAATAATAATAATAATAATAGTAATAATAATAACAGTAATAATAATAACAGTAATAATAATAGTAATAATAATAACAGTAATAATAATAGTAATAATATTAATAATAATAATAATAATAATAATAATAATAATAATAATAATAATAATAATAATAATAATAATAATAATAATAATAATATAAAAACTGGTGAATCTTAAAAACAAACATTAAATTACCTAAAAGATAAAAGAAACGTCAATCTAAAACAGCACTGAGTGCTTAAACAATGAAGACCGCACTGCACTTGCCTACACTTCACTTCATTTCACTTCACTATTACACTAAAAAACACCTTCATTATTTCTCTGCTCTACACTGCACAACACTTCACTTCACTTCACTTCACTTCACTTCACTGTATAACTTAATATTCCTAGTTAACTACCTCAAACTTAGAAATGCCCTAAATTACTTTCCTAAATTGTTGAACGCTTCGAGGAAAGGGTTCAAAGGTTTTTGCAGGCAATCTATTCCAATCTCTTATCGTTCTATTTGTAAAAGAAAATTTCCCGACATCCGTTCTCTGCGGTCTTAAATTTATTTTGTGCCTGTGATCACCTCTACCGATGTACGTAGGAAAATTTAGCCGCCGTTTAATTTCTTTCCAAGCTGGATGACCGCTATAAGCTTTATACAAGGCGCAAAGTCTTGCCAATGTTCGCCTGTTTTCGAGTGAATCCCACCCTATCCTTTTCTTGTCCCTGAAAGTAAATTTAGCTGCTCTACGCTGAATCCTTTCCAAATTCTTACACTGCATAATTTTGTGCGGATCCCAACAAATTGCTCCATATTCCATTATCGGACGAACAAGCGACAAGTAAGCAATTTCCTTCGCGTTTACTGTACTCTTTTTTAAGATACGCATTACAAAATGAAGAGATCTCCACGCTTTCCCTACAACAAAATCTACGTGATTTTTCCAGCTTAATTTACTATCGAAATGGATACCTAGGTACTTACACGAAGAAACTCTCGGAATAATGTCGTTACTTAAACGGTAATTTGTTACGCTGTAATTGTGACCTCTGCCAAAAGTGATAGATTTGCTTTTAGAACTATTTATGGTCATACCATTATTTTCCGCCCAGTAAGATAATGCATCAAGATCCCGTTGCAGCATATTTTCATCGTCTTTCGAATTTATAATGCGATATATTATGCAATCGTCTGCAAATAGCCGAACATTTGAAATTAATTGCGCTGGCAAATCATTAATGAACGCTAGAAATAGAAGAGGTCCAATGACACTCCCTTGCGGTATTCCTGACGTAACGCTTGCGCAGGAAGATAACTCTTGCCCAATTCGGACTTTCTGTTTCCTGTCACGCAGAAACTCGCTAATCCACGCCACCACCCTGGGATCGATGCCTGAATTTATTAATTTCTGAACACGTCGGTCGTGTGGAACAACATCGAACGCTTTGGCAAAATCTATAACTACTGCGTCTACTCTCCCGCCCGCGTCAATTTCATCTGCTAGGTCCTGAAATAGCGTTACTACCTGACTTTCGCATGAATAATTAGTCCTAAATCCGTGTTGGCCATGATAGAGCCATTTTTTGACTTCCCACTCTTGCTTAATGTAACTCGCAACTAGATGCTCCATAAGTTTGCAGACCACTGACGTGAGACTTACCGGCCTATAATTACTTAGTATAGTTTTGTCCCCACTTTTAAAGATTGGTACTACAAAAGCTAATTTCCAATCTTCAGGTACTTTTGAATTGTTCATAGACACGTGAAATATTCTAATTAAGTACGGTAATATTGCCTCTCCTCCTAGTTTAATTATGTCCGTAGAAATGTCGTCTGGACCCCTTGACTTACCATTTTTCATAAATTTTACTTTATTACGTAGAACGTTTACTTCAATATTAAATTGATTTGTAACCGAATACCTTTGAATAAGTGGATGGTTCGTATTGCTTTTGAAAACCGAACTGAAATACCTATTAAATGCGTTAGCTTTTGCCCGGTCGCCTGTGATGAGTGTGTTTTGATGTTCACGAACAACTGGGATATACTCTTTGTTTCCCTTTCTTCTACGGACATATTTGTAAAATCCTGACCAGTTATTTCCCTTTTCGTCTAGAATGTTTTTTAAATACGTCTCCTGAGCAATTTTCTTTTCTCGCTCTAATTCTTTCGAACAATTTCTAAAAATATGCATATGCTCGGTACTGCGTTTTCGGTTTTTAAATGCATTTCTCGTTATCCTCTTCATACGCCTAATTTTTGAATTATAATATTCTGGATCCGGATTATTTTTTAGAGTTTTGCATGGTACGAACTTTTGCAAAGCTTCGTCTATAATATCTTTAAATGCGCACCATATCTCTTCCATACCTCCTTCTGTTCTCAGAAAGTTGTTGTATTTTTCTCTAAGAAACTCATGAAGCCCCTCTACGTTTGCTTTCTTGAACTGACGCACTTTCGTTCCTGTCGCAATACATTTCCTTGAAATATTTTCGTCTAAATCAAGAAGAACCGATTTGTGATCACTAATTCCCTCAACGACTTCACAAGTTATGAAAAGATCTTTCGGCCTAATTAGGTAAACATCCAAAACCGCGTCCTGCCGCGTCGCGCACCGTACTACCTGGGCTAATCCCCTATCCCAAACTAGTCTGTTAACAAGTGTTTGGACTTTCGCCTCGCTCACGGCTCCCTCCCAGTTTGCGCTAGGAATATTCAAGTCTCCTCCGATAACAATAGGATGACCATTTTCATTTCCCGTTCTTTGTATGATATCTTCCAAAATTTCGTAGCCGTCACCCGGTGGCCTATAGCATGCAATAATTTCTAACACGGTTCCTGAAGTAGTAATTTCTATTCCCATCATTTCAAAATCTGTACTAACCCAATCTAATCTAATATTTATGTCCGCTTTGACGCAAATAAAGACACCGCCACCTCTACTATTTCTATCCCTCCTAAAAATCTTGTAATCAGAATGAAAAATTTCCGAGGATTCGATTTCCTGAGTTAGCCACGACTCAGTCCCTATCACTATGTCGGGATCACAGGCATCAATTAGATTCCAAAACTCTATTTCTTTATTGATTATACTACGACAGTTCACCTGCAACAACCTAATGAATCCCTTCCTCACCTGAAAGTGTACTCGGGAATGCGCGGATCCCGAAGCTGCAACCGCCGTCGTCTCTGCCGCCGCCGTCGCCTCCGGCTCCGCCGCCGCCGCCGCCGTCGTCTCCGCCGCCGCCGTCAACTCCGCTGCCGTCGTCGTCATCGCCGCCGCCGCCGTCGTCGTCGTCTCCGCCGTCGTCGTCGTCTCCGCCGCCGCCGTCGTCGCCGCCGCCGCCGCCGTCGTCGTCTCCTCCTCTGCCGCCACTGTCACCGCCTCCACCTCCGCCAGCACCAATGCCTCAGCCTTCCTCGCGCGCAGTCACTTAGCTCGCAAGCATGACTGAATGACCTCGTCATGCAGGCGACCCAACTTCCATGCACCGCGGAAATTTAGATGCAGACCGTCCCGTGCGAGGTCCTCTTGTCCCAGCCAGTGGTTTGGATCTACGAAAATACCATCGATCTTTCCGCAGGCCCACCGTAACCCTTGATTAATTTGCCATGTCCTGCCGATGTGCACATCTCGGCGTTGCATCACACCTGACAGAACAATTCGCGCCTTTTTAAATTTGCTTTTCAGAGCACGGCCTAATTCTACGCACTGGTTCACAGTGTCGAAGATAGGTTGCCTCTTCGATACATTTGTGCCCACATGCACAAGGATGACTTCCACGGCTTCGTTAACTTCCGCTCTTTCCACGACGGATTTCATTTGTACAACGTTTATCCCTGGAAAGAACGAAACGTCGGCTCCTTTCCTCTTGCAAACGCCTCCGCTGTGGCGCAGCATCGAATCTCCGAGCACTTTGACCTTGTTCTTGTAAGGCTCTTCATCAATTATGGTGTTATTTCCTTCAGTGTTCGGATGCGTTGATTGCTCCCGAACACTTTGCTTTTCCACTCCTGGATCTTGAAGCTCAGTTTCCTAATGCACTGCTGTGCTTCTGTCAATTCCGCTTCAAGTCTCCGCAGTCTTCTCTCGCTTCGATCACATTTGGGGCACGTGGGTGCCGACGATTCAGCAGCAGGGCCAGGATTTTGCTCAACCCCGCCGATGACAAGGAGAGTGGCCAGAACTGCAGCGCAGAGCAAAGCCACGCCGTCGCCGGACAACACGCGGACCGCTTGCCCCCTCGCCACCCGGAAAACACGCAGGCGCCCTGCCCAGATGCCCACCCGGGCGCGGTAAACCGCTAAGTCGCAACCCATGGCCTTTCACTTTACCGCGCGGAGCTGCTCCAAAACACGTCCGAACGCGACGACTACCAGCGAGCGAGCGTGC
>BLKR01016324.1:0-31099 GCA_011170035.1 Teleogryllus occipitalis | reverse complement strand
AGATAGTGCTAGATGCACTCTATAAGAGGACATAAACGCCATATTGCTCCATCCCTTGTTTTTTTTCCAAAATTGCAAAAATTTAATTTTTTTCACTTGTCTCTCGCGGCGTTAATATTTACATTAGCGGCAATTTGTTCACATTATTTGTTAGTAAATGTGCTTTAAATAATGTCATATAAAGTTTTCGAAAACTCAACTTTTCTGTTAAAATGGACTCAAAATTCCGCATTTTTAGAAACGCTCAAACGCCATTTCCTCAAAAATGGCTTCAATTTTTTTCACTTTTCCAACGGATAGTGGTAATTTTACTCTTTAATATGACATTAATATAATTTTGTTGTACTCTTTTGTTTTCTTCAAGAATTACAGAAATCATTTTTTTAATATCTCTCACGCCGTTAATATGCACATTTCCAGCGATTTGTAAACACTATTGCATTTTTGAGTTAAAGTGCCTTAAATGACTTTAAATTAAGTTTTTTGAAAACTTAAAAAGTTTCTGTGAAAAAGAGCTTCAAATTTCGCATTTACAGTAACGCTTAAAGCCATTTCCATTAAAATTGCTACAAATTTTTCAATAAAAATGGCTAATGAGGACCACGTTTTACTCTTCTTTAACATTCTTAAATTAATATTTCGTTTCTACTACTAGGAAACCTAATCTAATAAATACATTTCTTTCTGTATGTATGTGGGTGTGTTTAATGTGATTGTTCTAAATATAAATACTTGCTTCTTTATTTGTACAACTGTATAGCTGTTTACTAGAAGAAAACCCAAATATAAATTTAATTTCCATATTCTGGAGTATATAAAACTACAAAATATAAAGAAATTTCCTCTGTAACCTCAAGTGTCAGATCTCGTTCTGCCGACCTTGGAAGAAATTCTACAGGATATTAGATGTTGTTCTTAGGGTTTTATACTTTTAAGTTTTCGTTAATAACAACAAATTATAAAATTGAACTAGAATGTGAATTCGATTTTCAAAATAGTATAATCAAATTCTTGATTTAGCGTACATAAACTTTGATAGGAGGACGTGATGAGCTTACTGACCACTTGGAGCGCTAGTGATGGTAGTGTAGTCAGTAGATCCATTTTCAGCAGGGAAAAAGCACAGAGCTGCGGGAATTTGTTATTAAACTGTGATTCTACCTCGTTGAGCTGGCTCCATGTTTGAAATTGACGTAATAAACAAATAACGGCAATAACCATTCATTCTAGTAATTTTCATTAATAAAATCATTTTAACTATAAAGCCAGTTGATAAGGGCAAATGGTAACACAAGCAGGACCTACAACCTTTCATTTAAAGAATACATCACGAAATATGGTAGAGTAGAAAGTTCAAATTCCTTCCTAAACTAAAACCACTACAACTGCTGTAAGTATTCCGTAATCATAAGAACTGCGTGCGTTGAATATTGTGTAAATATCTTTGACCCATGGATTACGAACGAATAGGAACTCATTATTGAGCTAGAAATACATATCTCCATAAATTCGTAGCTTCTTGTATTCATAGCTGTATGTATCCATGGCTCTATGAAACTCACAGCTAGCAGCTTGCGACAAGCAAATTATAAAATCAAGCAGGCAAAATTAAATTAAATAAACACTAAATTAGGTAAAACAAATGCTTAAAGAATTTCATGAATGAAATTACAATTCATGACGTGACGTCATGATTGCATTCATGTTTAAAAACCAAATAATTCATAGTAGAGTAAGTATTTAAGAAATGTTTGACTATTCTGATCATTACATGAATTGAAGGAATAGTATTCTACCCATTTAGGCGCGAGCGTCAGATTGCTGTGTGTGCTCACCATTCCTACTCGTCTTGGCGTGCTGAGTAAGTTGGCAATCTCAGACGTAACCACGACATACTTTCTAATATGCGTAAAGGGGCGCAGAATGTTGGGGAAATTATGTTTTGAAGTAACACATATACTGCACCTTTCGAGTATAGGAAAGAAATAGGCGATTTGAGGCAGATTTCTTTGGCGAGGAATAAAAATCTATAGTTTTATCATTGTTCATGTTAATAAAATATATGTCGGGACATTGGGGCCGCTGTTTGAATTATAAAGTCTCCTCAAGAGAAGACCATGAAACGACCGTGAAGTTATTTTTCAAGCCAACAGTTTGTTATTTTGTCAGAATAAAATAGTAACTAGAATTCGTTTAAAAAAAACATTAGTCAATAAAATTTATATCAATAAAAATATTTGGGCTTCAAGTATCTTTCAAAATTTTTTGTTCCTGAAACATAGTCATTACTCATGCGAGGTACGTTACATGCAACCTACAACGTAGTTTTTATATAGTTTCTCATTCCTAGTCTTTTTATTTATTTATTTAATTTATTTATTTATTTATTTTAATTTATTTAGTACTTTGCAATAAATAGACAATAAACAGTGAGGATTGAGAACCATTAGAATACACTAGCTAATTTTTATATTTAAAAACAGTGAATACTTGAACTGAAAAATCACGCCGACTCCGCTTCGCTAACTATACCGTCATGATTTATGGATGTTTTCGCTCCTATCGAAACATCGATTGCTTGTGATGGATAGGTTGCAACTCACAAAAAAAAGAGACCAATACCACGTACAATAATTGCAATGTAGTTAATGTTGGAAATGGAATAAACAAATAACTGGAAAGAAGCATTAATACCACTTATTTTAATATGTTTTTGAAATTTAAGCGTTTTTATTATAAAAGCCGTTAACGAGAGCAAGCGAGAATATGAACAGGACCCTTTAATTTTCATTAAAATACGATATTTCGTATCAAAAAATTTGGATGAGCACAAACTTCAAATGTCTTACTAATCTAGAACTATTAATGTTTCAATTACAAACATATCTGTTAAACTAATCAATATAAAAATCAAAAAGTGCTTATGACCTGAAAAAACTAAAATGAAAGAAATAAACTTGAAAGCAGCACAGCTTAGTGCAAGACACTAGAAGCAATGTAAACGATCACAATCCAGAAGCAAAGTCTTAATGTTTGGTTAGAAACATTTATTTAACTTGAACATAAATCAACAAATTCGCATCATTATTGTATATATCGGGTAATCACGGAAATTATTGGTAACAATTACCAACACGAAACAAAAGTATCTTATGCTCATGCATACTATCTTCGTAAGTAGTATTTTACTCTCTATTTTAAGGTCCTACGTAGCAAGAACATGGATTCAGTGTTTTGATACCACGCTATGCGTTCGCTTGACTCTTTCTTTCCCGACCTTTTTCCTTCGGTGCATTTGTTAACTTATTTTGCTGGTAGTTATGGATGTTGCAGTATTAAACGGCAAAGACTTTTCCTTTTCTGCCTATATGTTTTTGAATGAAGGTAAAAAAGGTCGTACGAATAAAAGAGACAAGTTGGAGTATTTGCTCATTTTTCTAGTTTTGCGCGAGTACATACTCGTGATGTATATAAATAAAAGCGAGCGTAGTATGTTCTCGTTTTTAGAGTATATTCTCACAATTTTTGAGACAGCTGTTGACGTTGCTGAGAATTGAATAAGGATGGCCAAACTGACGTATTTGTAGTTCTACAACAAGATGTAACACTCCGCAAGATTTATATTTATGCGAGGAAGGCAGGACGAGTGCAAACCACGAAGAGTAGTTCCTGGGCGGAATGTTAACACTAGAACGACCGGGCTACCAATTCCTTCTAGAACGCCCAGCGGAGTCGTTTCGACTCCGAGCATTCAACGATACCTCTTAAAAGGAAATATTGCAAAAATATTTATCTACGTCTTATAACAGTATTAAAAGTAATAATTTAGAGTAAAATATAAGTATTATGGCACAATTTAAATATATTTTAAACATTATTGTCATTACTGACCCGAGGAATGGAAGTTAATAAATATCTTGAACGGAATGCGCAAATAAACAGAAATGCATGTTGAAACGTAAACTTTAATCTCTGAATAAGATAGTTGTAACAACAACAACAACAACAACAACAATAATAATAATAATAGAAAAATGTTATAAACATTTAGTTTTAAATAATGCCAGTTTCACACGTGGCATTAAATTATATTTCCTTCGCAATGTATTTCGCATATTTTCTCACAGTATGTCAAATTTATTTGACATATTTTACATTTATTTGTTTCACACCAACAAGAACTTAATGTGTGTTATATGACAGAGTTCTAAAAGTTAAGTTTCAAATATCAGTAGTTCCTGTTCGGGTTTTCGTTAAAGTTTCTTTCTACATTTTTGCCTTTTAGGTATATACAATATAAATGTTCATACGTGGTTCCAAAACTCTGATGACTTGTACAGACCATAGTTTTGAAGCGCATTTTGTCTACAAAATACTACAGATGTTCGATCAACACCTGCTTCGTATCCTTATGCGTAGTTCACGGCTTCATTTTTCAGGCGTTTTCTCTCGTATTCCACAATACTTCACCAGTATTTCCAACGTATGGAAAAACATTGCGACACACTCTTTTAGTGATCATCCCCGAAAAGTTACAATTATTTGCTGCTTTCATCCGACTCTCATTCCTTGAACTGTGTATATATATCCCGTTTGGAAGAAAAACGCCGGCTTATCAACCCCCTTCTTCTGATGCATAATATGGCTACAGTTTGTAAAGGTATCGCTTTACACTATAATAAAATATTTTTTTGTGTAAAAGCAGTGAATCTACAGAAATTTATTTTCAAAGCCCTCTTATTAATTAAAAAATCATGAACCTTCATTAGGCAGTGTCTGGAAAAACAATAAATGAATGATGGCTTCCTCCACTAGTAAAGGAGGCCGTGATCGTTCCAAACGTCTATATATCAAGTTATTCCGTGGAAAAACTCTTAGAAAATTTGAGAACAAACTCGGGTTGTTATGAGTATGTACTCGTTATTTGTTCGAGGCGTTTTATTCTTACCAAAATGAGATGTACTTCCTTTTAATGCTCATGCTCATGAGAAGAAACTGAGTATAAACTCAAAGTTTACCTAAAGTTTACCTAAACAACCTAAAGTTGCTTGCTAAAGAGTTAGGAAAGCGGATTTGCTTCATGTAGCTTGGCATACATGGCTTCATGTTTCATAGTTCCATGTTTTGCGTCTTTGGTAACTAATATACAGGAGGCGTTGGACCTTGAACTTTTTTAAAAATATAAGGCCCCAGTAAGTGAACAGTATCAGTTTCCATGTATCCGAGAATCAGATAAAAAGTGAATACTTATAACTGTGTGATATTTTGCAGTGCTTTACAGTTATTCTACAGTGATTAGTACAAAGTGAAAAAAGACTGAATTAAAATATTTACACATACGTTTGTGTAGAAGTTGGAAATAATGAGAATATTAATTGCATCAGGACAATAAAAATGTGATTGTAAAGTATCTTATTAATTAATGTGATTAATTCTGTGTGCCTGTGAATTCTGCAACAGCAACAAAACGCAGTACAATAGTCATGATGAACTCTAGTAGTTCAGTGCATAGAAGAAATGTATTTCGAGGAAACAAATCAAAAATGTCGGAAGATACTTCAGGTTCAAATGGAGATCAAGGTGCCGACGATATTTCGGTTTTTGAAGATTCAGAAAAAACACTCACGCTCATGGAAGAAATTTTCCTTTTGGCTTTGAAGAATGAAAATGGTTATGTATCATTTTGGAACTCTTCAATGCCACCAGGGCTGAGAGGCTGCATCTTAATTGAGTTAGGCCTTCGAGGAAGAGTGCAATTGGAAAACAACGGGATTTTAAGGAAAGGCTTGTTGAGACGCCATTTGACTATAAAGAACGATGAACCAACAGGTAACGCATTATTGGATGAAACTTTGAAGCATGTAAAATCTATGAATCCCCCTGACACAGTTATTAACTGGATAGACTATCTCACCGGAAACACATGGAGTCCATCGAAGTTCGGATATCAATTAAGAAAGGTGAGAGAAAGAGTGGCAAAGAATTTGGTGGAAAAGGGCATTCTCGCTGATGGAAAAAAAGATTTCGTTTTGTTTGACATGGTAATACGCCCTCTGGTGGACCAAGAAGTAAAATCACACTTAATAAAGAAGATCCAAGATGCGCTTCTTTCGAACTGGGTAAAGGACCCACATCGAATGGATAAGAGAGTGTTATCTCTCATCATTATGGCTCAAGCATCCTGTACGTTGGATAGCGCCTTTGTTTCCCTGGAGGACAACCATTTTAAGATGGCTATGGCGAGGGCCAAAGAACTTTTTGAACTCAATTGTGAAGCAGAAAACAGAAAATCTGATGGAACAGATGCAGTAATGTGGGCTGTTTTTGCTGCGTTTAAGTAGATCTCTTTCATAAATATAAATTACCCTGGCAAGTACGTAAAACAATGTAGGAATATAATTTAATTTAATACTGAAATTACTAAAATATCAAAGAGATTCGAAAATTTAATTCGTTATTCTGTTACCCTTTACGCGTGTATGCATTTTTTTCATAAATGATAAATTAGTGAATGTTTTTTATTCAATTTAACATTTAATGCCTATTGTTGATGTAAAAATAAACTTGTAAGGGAAATATATTTTTTTAATTGCCTTACTTTAACATACCCGACTCTATGAGCATACAGAAATTATTAGTAGTATTTTTTCTAAAATTTATATTTAAGTATTACTGAGTATCAATTTAAAATGTTTCCAACAAATTTGAAAATAGTTGTTTTTGCAGAGAGTGTGTTCGGTTAGTTGTGATACAGTGCCAATATAATTTAAAATATCGTTCATTAACGTGGCAATGTCTCCCAGAACGCGGAAAAGTTGTTGGCATCTTTGATTAGCTACTGGGGTAAAAGCATTAGTTGTGATTTCGTTTAAGAACATTTTTAGTTTTCAAAAAATTATTTGGATAGTGTCATATATTCGTAAAGTAAAATTCAATCCCCAAGTAACAAATCTGTTTCCTGCCTAAAAATACCCAATTTTCAATTTGTTTCATTTTTTATTAATTTATTTTCAAACCCTGATATTGATCTAAATGTTCGTTCTAGTTTCTGTAATCTAGTTGTAAGATGTTGCTAATTGTCACAGATTTGTGATTCAGTAATGGCCACTCGATATTCTACCCTCTCAATCCTCAGCATTGGTAGCAAAATGCAGTCACTTTTGAGGGCTCTTTCCCCAACTGCACCCCTTTTTTCATAAAATTTACTTTGTACTCGGATGAATGAAATATATTAATGATTATATAATATTTATGTGAACCCAGAATGAAAACAGTGTGCACAGGATGGATTAAAACCATAATATTTCTTTTGTTATTTCAAATGAGAATGATACGAAAATTCCATTTACTAACTTAATGCTATTCAATCCCAGTCTTTGCTGTATTTTGTAGGTGAAATGTGTACTCTCAACCCCGACTATTAAATGTAACTATTTCCTGAGTTTTGGCTAGTTGACATGAATTTATTCTTTAAGTGAACAGTTTGATTTGTAAATAACTGTTTTATCTCATTGTAATCCTTTCAGACAGTAAGTCCTCTGCATTTTAGTTGTGTCTATCAGGCAATATTTCATTTGTGGATTTGTCTGTTTCACGAAGGCGCTCTGTGAACAGGGAGCGTTACATACCACACTTGGATCTAGAACAAATACCTCACCGTGAGCTTCATTAAACTTAAGTTCGGTTGATACAATAATTTTTTATATTTTGTGAATATGAATTTTCATTACGGTATCATCTTTATTTACCTATGAGCAACCATGTGAAATTATTTCAGGTAAAAGGAAATATATTTGCACAGTGGTGAGAGTCGTACGAGATTCCTATGGCAACAAAAAGATGTTTAATTAAGGTTTTTCTTATCTCTAAATACATGCGAGGATATTCCACGAGAAATAGTGCCGTTATATTTCAATAGAAAACTACTTGAAAAATATATTTATTTATAAAATGAAGATAATCACATATCTGAAGTAGTTTTCTTTTCCTAATAGCCCCAAATTTGTAAATGGTTCTATTCCTATTTAGAAAGTTAAAATTGACTCTTTACTCTTTATCTTTGTAATAGAAAAGGTCAGGACGAAATTGTTTGAATATGTATTACCTGTATTTCCTCTATCGTTCGCTAATTGTAAAACGTTTTATATATTTAAAAAAAAACGAAGTGATATTTGACTAACATGATTTACCTAGAATATTTATCAACTGAAATAAACGAATCAAGTGTGAACCATAATTTGTTTTCTATTTTCTAGTGAATTGAAAACTTACAATTTTGAAATATCTTGAAATTATTTCCATTGTTCTTTGTCTCTTTCATCATAATTGAAAAGTACTTCTCTTCTTTGAGAGAACAAATTGAATTGGTTCTAGTTTTGACCAGTATTTTTTTCTAACTTTTAAACTTACTGTGTTTTTTCTCAGAACATCTGGATTAAAATTTTAATAAACACTATGAGCTTTTACATGTATTTTATATTAAACTACAATTCACAAGTTAAGATTAATCACTCATATTAATTTTATCACAGTATTATTTCTTACTAGTAATACCTGCTACGACTAATAAAGGTTAGGCTCATGTAATATTTAAGAAATGTTTTACCAGCAAAAATACCCACTTCTTTCTCGCACACTCTTTAAACTACACGGGTTTGTAAAATCGAACTAACATTGTTTTTATGGCCAGTTAAAAATATATGGAAGAATAAATAATTTTTTGTGATACGAAAGAATGACCTTTGTTGAATGAGTTTCTTTGGATCATTATTCAGTTTCTTGAATGTTAATTTGTAAAATGTTAATAAATTTATGTAATTGTACTGAGAAATTTCATAGTGCAATAAATTAAGCTCTAAGTAAGAATACAAGTGGCGATAATTCAGGGCAATGTTTTTCTCGATCCTGAAACAAGACGCTTCTGACACAATATGAAGCAGACATAATCGAAACGCTTATGACCTATCAGATTTCATTACGGGCCGTATCCCGTGAGTGAGATGGAGAAAGCGATTTGACTTTTAAATCCACTCCCCCACTTTGCGACATCGGAAGGACGACTCTGTAGGACGCATATAAACAAGTGACTGCGCTGTCTCAATCGATCATCTCGCCATGCCACGGAAACATATATGATGTGAACCACTGTATTGAGATAGCAGTTGAAAGGAAATTGCTTAGGGACATTTATATTGCATTCTTCAAGGGGCGGAAATTAATACACTGAGCGGGCAAAAAATACATTTATGCTTAAATATTTTCATTATTACTAATTAAATGATATTTCTAATAAAAAGCTTATTACAATGCAATTTATTACGCTTAAGATCCGGGGTATATTTTTGATAAATGAATGTATGTAATTTATTACGACGATAAAGAATAACTACGTCTTTGAAATGATGTGCGAGTAAGAAACACAATGATATTCAATGAAATATGTTTTATGTAAAACTTTTTTGTCACTAAGGAGTCCGTCATTTTCCAATATAGCCAATGTTTTTCAGGCTACTATGGGAATCATCCTGACACAGAATATATTGCTGTCAATACGATATCGATATAACACTGTTATACTATTTACATATGTTTATGACATATGTAATTTATTTTAGACGATAATAGATTAATGTATTTACCATGGAATAATCTCAATCTATTCTCATAAGCGATTACTTTACTGTTCTGAATTTTTCAGCGAGTGGAAGCCCACGAACACTTATTGCGTTAGATATATCAGTAATTTATATTCAGAATGAAATTATTAAAAAAACACTCAAGATCAGATACTGTCAGCCACGTGTCTAAGCGGACAAAAGACATACGCACAAGACGAGCGGCGCAGGTAGCTCGGGAGGAGGACGTATGGAGTGCGTGCATGTGCGTACCTGCGAGTCGGGCGACTCGGCGCCCCCGGCCGGGGCGCCTCCGCCGGCGCCGCCGCCCTTCCGTGCGCCCTCCATGACCACGCCGCACTGCCGCCCCAGCCGCCCCCGGCCGCCGCGGGCGCAGTTGCTAAGCAGCCCAAACTAACCACTGCCGCCGGCCACGCCTCCCTCGCTTCTTAACGATTCGGAACGCGAGGAATCCCTCGGGAATATGCTCGCTGGCGTTCGGTGGCTGTCAATGGCCTGACAGGATCTGACTCCTCTCATCACACACTCCCGTCCGTATCTCCCACAATGGCGCAAAGCTGTATTGTTAATGTAATCTTTGTTTCATACCAATTCGCATTTCGGATGTTTACGTGTTTCAAAGCAGGCCGGAAAGAGAGACTTTAAGGTACAATGTACCGAAATGAAATCTCATACCAACTTATGAACTTGAAAATTTGGTACCAATGTTTCTGATTATTTTATAAATACATGACCACTACCAACAATGCAACGATGCAGTTGATTACAATAATGAGAAGGAAACCTACAATCATTCACGAAAAATGGACTCGTAGGTAAAAGTACCATATGATGAAGTTAGAGAACTTATTAATTTTTAATTCTTAAATACAAATAAACAATAATTACAAAATACACCTAAGTATTTATAGTCATATTAATGGTACTCTCAGGTTTGATTTCGTCTTTTGTGCTTACTATTGTGTCGCTTGACATCCGACTTTTCTTAAGAAACTGTATTAATTAATAAAACTAGGAAAGGTGTATATTACATTGAACCAATAACATGGATTTAATCATGGAATATTTAGACCATGCGATGACGAAATTCATCTTCTTGGACTGCAGCAAAATTACATTTATTAGTTGCAAAACACATTACGTGTAGCGGTAATAGGAACCGTTTACCAAGTCTGATAAGTAAGCCAACGTTACATTCTCATTAACCATGTTAATATTATTTGTATTTTTCCAGGACCAACATTTTCCATATTCTTTTAAAGGTATTTCTTCCCATTTCTGGGGTATTAGTTGTTCTATTATTGGTTTTCGAAGCAGCATTTTATCTTCAAATTCTAATTTAAAGTTCAGAACACTACAGTTCTTTTACAGACAAGATTCTAGGTAGCTCTGGAGACGTGAGCAATTGTTTACAGGCACTCGCACTTCGTTGATTGATTGATTGTTTTTTTCGTGTTTCCGGGAGCGTCAACTACTTTGGTCATTAGTCCCGTTAGTGTAGTGCACTTTTTTTCTCGGGAGATGGCGGTGATCTTCCCCCGCTGGATGGCGAGATCCGGCGCCGACCTACCGTCGGCTAGTGGAGCTTCCCCCTAACCTGGACTCTCCCACCAGCGGGGCACCGCCCCAGCCGGGACAAGCTCTAAGCTCCCGACCGGTCTCCCGAAATATGTGGTAGTGTAGTGCATGTTAGTGTAAGTGTGTGTGTAAGGGGAAAGGATAGGACAAGGAAGAGGAAGGACAGATCGCGCGCGGTCCGTGGCCCGTTTGGTAGGGTACTGCCCCGGCATTCGCCTGGTGTTGATCGGAGAAACCACGGAAAACTACCGATCAGAGCAGCCGGCCGCTAGAATTCTCCTCCAAACAGCGACTGAATTCGACCTAGCTGAACAGCTAGTGTCGAAAATCCTGCCGCCGTCAGGACTCGAACCTAGGACCTCCCGGTTAGAGGCGCTGCAGTGACATCAGTTGATGCACTGAGCTACCGCTACCGGTTCGCACTTCGTGAAATATTGCAATCTATATATTTAAACAAATAGGGTATTCTGCCATGACTTCGTTTAGAGCTTCTACAGAACCGATTGTAGTATTTTTTTCCTTTAAATGAAAGAATGCCATCACTAGATGTATTATCATATATTGTTTGTGTTGATTCACCAACATTTATGGTGTAAATTAATTAATTAAATCATTATTTAATAGTATGTTTATCAATAGTCAATTTTTTTTCCAAAGAGCGGCTGCTTCATGGTGGAGCTACGTGATGCGTTATTTTGATAGTTGAGATTTGTTTACAATTCGTCAAGGTTTTGTTCCAATGTAATTATTGCACTGTGGTGTTGAAAGTTTGCATGTATTTGCTTTTGTGGTGTATTTTGTAGAGAACATTCGGACAATGAGTTTTGCTCGGTTGTACTGAAGTAGTGAAGTTGTTCACAGGTGTTCACAGGTAATGTCAAATTCCGAATCTTTGCCCACGCGCCCCAAAAGACGCAAATGTACATTAACTGGACGCAGGGAAAGAGAAAGTCAGCATAGGTGTTGTGATAGTGAGGTCATTTCGTTTTCTGTTGGGTCGTTGTCTATAAAATTTCAGTTTTGTTCTGATTTTTACTTCCCATGTGAGAGAAATTCTGCAAAGCAGTTTACTCTGTATTGCTTAAATGGGAAAATAAGTTTTCCTTCGAGCAATATGCCAGAAGAAATCAAAGAGTTGCTTATAGGAGATGACACATCAAAAAACTTTAGAAATAATAACCGTCAGAATAATAGTACTCTTTCTTTTAAGTAATTTGGTGCCGATATTACATAGCCACCTGGTCATGGGCCATACGTGTTCAAAATTTTCGGAACTCCACATCACAGAATATCTTCGTTGTACCCTGAAGATCCAAACAATGCAACATATTGTGAACATTAGTCTGGGCTCAGTATTTTACATTTATCTCAGATATCACCGTCAAATTTTGACGGGTTCTCACAAGTATGAAATTAAAATAAAAGTAAAGAAATGCGACCTAATATGAAATAAAACGTGTTACGACACACGGACGGAAATGTTACATTACTCGTTAGAAATTCTAGCCTCGACTCCTAAAGTCGTCTCGGCCTAGAAACATCTCAATCGTAATGTAACCTTTTCCCTCCTTAAGAAGTAAATTACTATGTGATTATACATACACTTATGTGAAAAATAACTACTGACTTGATTTGCCATGATTAATGCTTCTTTTTAAATAATTCAATTATCCTCTTCAAAACACGAAAATAGTCACTAATTTATTTAAAAAATATAAACAAATGTAATAAAATATTTTCGAAATTGTTCAATCGAACTATTGTTTAATTGAACAGTCGAAAGAAATGTCTCGTATCATGACAGCTTATAAGTGATCCTAATCAAAGGAAACATATTTACTATTTATATTATTTTTACTCGCCATACTATGTACTAAACTAGCAAAAATAAAGCATCGTAATGCTGCAGCGGAAAGTGGCAATTTCTTAAGAAAAACTTCTATTGTGGGGTCAGAATGTCGAAGAAGTGGATAAATCTTCCTATAAGCAGTAAATTACTTCCTCTAAAATTCTGTGTTATCAGAATTCCCGTTCTGTGAGTCTTTGATGGCGAAAAATTGATTTCCAGCAAAACGTCTATCTCTTTGAATGCCAACACTTGTGTCAAAACCGTTTAGATAATTTTATCCAAAATCGATATTCCCTGATCAATCTGGCCAAACTCTGGAAATGGAAATTTGAAGCGGGTATTTTGAATTTTGGATATATTTTACCTGTAGATTTAACATTTCCAAAATTCTCTCACGAATTGGTCCTAATTTTTGGATTAAATATTTTCTTCGTGTAGGGCAAAGGACGGTTAAAAAATGGCGCTGGTCTCATTTTCATTGAATCCTCTGAATTTTAAAACATTGAAAAAGTTAAAAATTCTTTCACAAATTTGTAACAACTCTTTTAGATTCTTTTCATAATGAAATCTGTTTTTCAAGATAGATCTTTAACTGAAATTATGTACAATTTCCCGAAAATATGAGTAGTTTTCACGAAATTTGTCGTGAAATATAGGCAATTTTCTAACAACAATGTTTTAAAAAGAGGCACACATTTTCTTCTTTATTGTTTTTTTCGAATGGAGCAAAGTACGTTTATTGTATTAAGACAGAGATTTGTCCGTGATGAATTATGTTCTAAGAAATGATAAATTCTTCATGTAAATTAGAAATCTTCGCATAATATCATGTTTACTTTTTTGAATTACCAGTAGTTTCCGCGTAGTAGTTGCTTGAAATAAAGGAAATTTAAAAAACGTTCCTCAAAAACTACTGCAATTTTTCTTTAAATTTTTTATTCGGATGGAGCATTGCATATTTAAAAACTGATGCAACTAATAGGTTGAATTATCTGAATTTTCGAAAAATGCAAAAGTTATAAATTATGAGGGAAAGTACATGCTGATGTAACATCACTAGTTTCTTAACAAAAGGTGATATTATGAAAAATTGTGAACGACACGCGACCGATATCACAAAAAGCTGATTTATCGACTTTCGTCTCGGTTCATAAACTAATAGTGACAGATATTTGCTCTACATCTACTGTGTTGCAAACCGTTTGAATGTAGAAAGATAATTCCAAAAATTCATTACAATATTACAAATTAATTACAAAAATTACAAAACTTCACCAAGGTAAAACGTAATTAGATCAGATGACCGATTTCAATTATAATGGAATGCGTTCTTCAATATGTTAACATTGTTAATTCGGCAGTTTGAAATGTAGTTTGAGCCGCGTCCGAGGAACTAGGTCTACTACAAAAGTGCTACAGAATAGCATGGACTTCCTCGTTCAAGATATTTTCCTCTTCTTCTGAGTACAGACTATCTTATTGGTTTTATCGTGAACCTCTTCCCAGTTGCTAACTATCGGCACTTAATTTTTAAAGTGTTTTTAAATTATAACCATCCCAGTAATGTAAATATTAATGATCCGAGAGATAAATAAAAAAATACATTAGTGTAAGTTTTTAAAATCAAAAGCTTACATTTAAATGGCATGTATGCCATATTTTTTATTGCGTATAGCTCTATACCACGAAATGTTTAAAGAAAAAATTTGGAGCCGTTTTTTTGAGACATTCTTGTTTTCAAATTTTCCTATATTTTACTCCAAATTACACAAAATCTACTAATATTTTCAAAAAATTTACATGATCTTTTAATAAAAAGCAGATGATATAATTGACACTACACGACAATACGAGTATATTCAGTTTGGAGCTTGGAATAGAAGAGTTCGTTGTCGACATGTCGTAGTTCGTTGAGGACATACGTTGACAAAACATACTCTGTCAACAAGCGCCAACTCTTATGATTTGTTTTCCATCACACAACACCGATTAAATCAACATTTCCCCTATAAATAATTATTTTTAGATCAATGATAGGAATTTACATTTCATAAAAATTAAACCCCTACTATGTTAACTTCAAGAAAGACACTGGGTAAATACGCGATAAGTAACTAAATGAAACATAGGCTCAAATATTATCTTTTGGTAATAGTTTTATGCATTAAAAAGAGACTTTTGTGAAAACAAGAATTAAAAATTGAAAAAAAGGACAGTTAAAGAACACAACAGAGGTGAGAAGAATTTTAATGCAAGAATTAGACATGAAACACGAAATAAAATTTCAGGTCATTCTTATTCTTAAATCTGTTAGGTTTAGCGATATTATGCTTTTGAGGCTTTATTTACAGAGCCCTTATTTTAAAGAACAAAAACACAAATGTTGAATGTAAGCTACTATTCAAGAGCCAAGACCGTCAAAAGAGATCGATGTAGGCATTCCATTGCGTTTTGTTGGTGGCGAAGACGGCCTCTGTCAGCACTGATTCACCTTCTCCTGCACGCACGCTACGGGTGAATCGATGAAGATGTGATTCGTTTGCTGAAGTGAATACTTGCCCTACCTAGTGGCGCATTCTTGTACTACCCTTCCTCAAATATATTCTAACTTTACGCCAGGCTCTACCAAGATTATCATTTCGTCCAAATATAGTATTTTCAGTGAGCTTTAAGATTATATTATCTACTTCTCTATTTTTACACTTCATTGTCTATTTGAATCAAATATTGTACACTTTTAGTATGAACTTAGGGCATATGTAATCGATACTACATAAAAGGGGACATACAGAAACATTTACAGAAAACGAATAATTACTGACATAGTTCAGTTGGTTCTTCTAAACTCTCCAAAACGTCACAAGTAGAATTTAAGAGGAATTTAGGATTTTTATCCTGTGTCAGATCATTCAGAAAAATATTTCCGAATATTTGCAGGGAGGATCGAAAATGGGCAAGAGAAAAGAAAAATTACTACGATACACACAGGAGCACAGCTGATTGCTATGTTAATATAATTACTGACAAGTTTGAGATATTGTTATAAAATTGAAACGAGCAATGAATACAGAGTCCAGATTATGATAACACACGACAGATTTTAAAAATATACTCTCGACAAGCTGCGAAGACATTTGGAAGAAACCTTTGAGACTTATTTATGTAAGAAGATATTCTCAACCTCTTGTTTCCACATACGATTTCCGGCAGTGTGTTTGAGTTTGTGTGCGTGTTCTGTCACTGTAAATCATGATGTCTGCTTTTAATTCTGGAAGGTAAAATAGAGTTAGTACTTTATTCCATCCAAAGAAGTTGATAGAACTGGCTGGGGAAATTACAATAAACTGTAACATTAGAACATTTCTGATTACTGTGGTGTATTTTCCTATGCTGTTATAAATTTGCGTTAAAATTACAAAGAAAATTATAACAATTGCATTGTTAATTCAT
Organism: Teleogryllus occipitalis; assembly: GCA_011170035.1. Lineage (NCBI taxonomy): Eukaryota > Metazoa > Arthropoda > Insecta > Orthoptera > Gryllidae > Teleogryllus > Teleogryllus occipitalis. Next base: position 14,587 of record BLKR01016324.1, on the reverse strand, counting down.
TTAAAAATCAAGAGTGAGAAATGTGGGTAAAAAATTTCTTTCCGAAATGGAGTTATTGGAATCACTGAATTCACTTTTGAATGACGTTTTGATAAATGCTAACTTTCAATATACTCATTTCCTATTCATGACCTTGCAAAAGGCAAATCGATTTTTAACTTCTCTTACATAGTTTGTAGAAAGAGAAAATTACGTAATGTTACCCAAAAAAGCTCTTATACTAAAAAAAGTTATTAAGTTTTTTTGCTTCTATTCTTCCTTGCTCAAATGCGTAGTGTAGTCAGAATTAACGTTTTGTGGGTCTTTGATACTGAAAAAGCGTTTTTTTTATCTGTTTGAATGTCCGTCCGTCTAGATTACTAGTTAAAGTGAACGATTAATCTATTGCAAAGAATGTGTAGAATGAAGTGATCTATTCCACTTCAATATATTTTCGATACATGATCTGAAGAGTTGAATTTTTTTATGAGTCGGGAGAGGGGAAACAAAAAATTACATGATTATCCGGTCATACATTATGTCACTTCCAATTACATTCTGGAACTCTAGAAACAAAAAATTGCATTCTTGGTGCGAGAATATTTCTATCGGGAATGCAACAAAAACCTAGGGCAATGGATGCTGAAACCTCCAATGAAAACAAAATAATTTCAAGAAAATGGTTGTTATGCTCCATTTTCCATTATAATATATTCCAAACTATGATGCTAACAGCACACACTTTCTCACATTATTTCTAAATTTGCATGTTATCGAACATTTATAGAATTCAACGGAAATGACACCTGCGCCATTGTTTTAAACGTCCCTTGTTCAATGTATGAATAAAATGTGGAGCGATTTTTTTGAAAAAATGTTTTTTTTTAATTGCAAATATTTCAAGCATAAAGTTTCCACAAATTACTCGTTATTTCATAAAATTGTGCATTACCTGTTTTAAATAACTGATTTTTTAGAACAGATTTTTTTAAAGCAAAAATGTCTATCTTCAATTTTGTAGTATTGAAATATTAAAATTGTGGAATTATCTGCAATATGTTGCACCAAATGTTCTCGTACTTCTTTTATACATACGTATACACGGAATAATATACATAGTTCAGAGAAAGCTATGTAAAGCTGCGAAAAATCGATTTCGAGATTTCAACGAAAATACACGTTTTTGAGTCTCCTACAAGCAAAAAAAGTGTTCTTTTTCAAAACGTCTGTCCGCCTGCCCGTCCGCCTGCCCGTCCGCCTGCCCGTCCGCCTGCCCGTCCGCCTGCCCGTCCGCCTGCCCGTCCGCCTGCCCATTCGCCTGCCCGTTCGCCTGCCCGTTCGCCTGCCCGTCCACCTGCCCGTCCGCCTGCCCGGCCGTCTGCCCGGCCGTCTCCTCTGCCTGCTCCTCTGCTTGCCCGTCTACCTGCCCGTCTGCCTGTGCTCGTCCTGTGAACAACACTAGCGCGTGAACTATTCACAGTATTTATTCCAAAATGAATATTCCCCGGTTGTTCAGGTCCGACTCAAAGTTCTGCGATTATGAAAGTCAGTCTTTAAATTCTGTGGGTACTTTACGTGAAGCCCTTGGGGCATTTTGAAACATTTCTCAAAATATGGCTCTAAATTTTTTCTGGAAATTCCATGTACAAATAGTGAAATAATTCATAAACATAGATAAAATTTTTACAATTACTCCTGAATTTTCGAAAATTAATAGTTTTAATTTTTCGGCGTCTTCCTAAAACTACAGTATTGAAGAGAGCGATTTTTTCTTCGAACAAAATTTCTTCGCCACTATTAGTTCTTTTGTTAACGTCATTTAAAATCAATTTGATAGTTTTGGAGAAAATTTGAAAGAATTATGGGCAATATTAAAATTAAGATTAAATTAATATCAAAAATATTAAAATTAAGATTTCCTTAAAAACGGCTGCAATTTTCTCTTTAAATGTTTTGTGGGGTTGGTGTTAAATGCACTGTATGCAGGATATGAGCGTCATTTTGCTGTATTATTTTATTAAAAAAATAAACAAATATAATTTTTTTGAAATCTTTCTCTCTCGACGTTAATATTGGCATTACCGGATATTTGTATATCTTATTACTTTCGTAAGAAAAGGGGCTTTAAATGATGTATGAAGTTTCTCGATAACTCAAAAGTTTTGGCCGAAAATGAGCTGCAAATTGTGCATTTTCAGAAACGCTCACAAGCAATTTTCTCGAAAGCGGCTCCAATTTTTCTATAAATAGTGCTAAATTCACTGTATAAGATGACATAATTGCTTTTTGGGTGAATTCTTTTGTTTGAAAATATTACTTTTAGAATCTAATAGAGAAGACTGAGGCAAAACCGCAAAGGTAGCCTAGAGTAAGGGGATAAGGAAACTAATTAGTACGAGAAACTCTGTGCCATCATCTGTGTCTGTACTCATTTGCATATAATACTGGAATTTTAACATAAACATCATTTTCAAAATACAAAGAAATGATGACATCGCGTTTTGAAACGTAAAATTAGAACGGTTTGCTCAGTTTGGAAAAAATATTTAAATCCCCCCTCTCTGAATTCTTCAAATAAGATCACAAAAGAAATTAACTTACTTTATTCCTGACGGAAAAGAATCATCGTGTCGTGGATCATCATAGTTGTATTAATTAATTGTATGTAATTAATTTCCGCACAAATTATTATGGTCCAAATACAATGGAATGAAGATTCGAGTGTCCTATTACCCCTGTAAAAGTATCCAGCTTCTTTATAAAAAGAGTACTTAAGACGTGGTTTTTACTAAACACATTATGATTTTGAAAATATGAAATATAGAGAGCTGTACTTTAATGCGCAGCAGGTAAATCGTAAAAGATGTTTTACAAGTGAAATAAAATTTGATGATAATAATAACAAATATTTGTTTCATCAGAAAATTTGTCAATGTTAATTAAAACTCAAGAACTATCTATACTTCTTCAGCCTGTTGGATAACTACTCTCCTTTCCGATAAAACTGTGGTTGCTGTTTCACGTGAAAATTCTAAAATAAGCCTATTTTCTACGGAAATCAAATTGATGTAGCAACCTGAGGCGTAATTAGCCTTCACTGTGAGTTCTTAGATGTCGGCAATGCGGTAGCAGATAACTCTCGGCGGTGCAAAAACACGCAACTTCCGATAACAGTCCTACGCAATATTACATTCTTTAGTGTTAGTAGAGGAAATACCCGGTAATACTAACGATTCATCTCGGTGCAAAGAACAGCAGTGATATATCAATGTGAACATAAATTCATAAAATAAATTTTCGTCACAGTTCATCCGGATCAGCATGGCACATTCTGGCAGACTGTGCGCGATCTTTCGTTCCCTCTCCTACTTCCTTCCCCATCCTTAGGGCGAAGTGATGGGTGAATCGCTTACCTTTGAACGGGCCATCCGCCCCACACACACTGACATTGAAATATTCTCTGCCTAAAGCAGGCATGTCAAAATCGGGACAAGTTAACAACTATCTTGCTTGAGTTCGCGGTCACTGTGTCCAGAGCATCTGGCGCGAGATTTAAAAGTAACGGTTGTACATTGCCGGAGAGTGACGGTATGTCACTGGATACCTAGCTCGTGACTGTCTTTTGGAGAAGCCTGTTGACAGTTATTGCCCCACATTTAGTTGTATTAATTTCCATTTCCTCTACTCAAGAAAAGAAATGAAAAATATGCAGTATGTAAGTATCTAATACAGTGCGCCAGGAAAGTCTCTCCGAACTGAGTCGAATCAGGGCTTCCTATTAGAAACTGCATTTACGTTGTTAGCAACCAGATTACAATGAAAACAAGTGAAAGGAACAACATTTTCAGCATCTATTATAATTGTGGTGAGAACACAATTTACGCTTTCAAGCGGCAGCTCGTGCAACCAACCTCATTTGTGTTACAAGCTTCTCGCCAGTAACAACGTGCCAGAGCGGAGAGATGGTGGAGAGCTATTCCTGGCGCGTTATATTTGAATTTGCCAAAGTCTATTTTCAATATTTTTGTTGTAGGAAGACACTCAACAAATTGCACTTTTGCAATTTTCAAAAGATTTGGAACTTCAACGAAAATAAGACCAGCATCATTCTCTTAAGTGTTCTTTACGTTATCCGAAGACAAAGTTTGATCAACAAATTTTGTGACATTTTTAAGAAAATTTTGAAAATGTTGAGGCTACAAGTAAAGTACCCTCAAAAATATAAATAAACATTGTAAACTCCCAAAGCTTCGCATTCATTCAGACCGATTGGGGAATATCAATTTTGAAGGAAATCGGTTTAGGCACGGTTTAGGCACGGTTTAGGCACTAGTGTTGAGCGCAGGCGGGAGATGGACAAAAAGGTAGTCAGACGTATTGCCGTCAATCGATTTTTCGATATCAAGGACCAAAAAAATAATGGATTCTGGTTACACCACATTTTACAGGAATTTTTATGTATTTATCAGGAGTATTTTCCACTTTTTCGTTACCAGGGCCAGGCAAAAAAATCGCCGTTTTACCGAGGCACGATTACATAACTTTCTCTTCTTACGAAGTACCCTGATAAGGACGAGAAAGTAAAAAGAAATAAACCAAAAATAAAATAAGAAAATGTATGATAAATCTAAATATCGGTTTTTGCTAGGTCGAATTCAGGAGAAGAATTCTTGAAGCCGGCTGCTCTGATCGGTAGTTTTCCCTAGTTTCTTCGATCAATCCCAGGCGAATGCCGGAGCAGTACCCTAACAAACGGACCGCACGCTATCTTTCTTTCCTCTTCCTTGTCCTGTCCTCACCCCTTACTTACACATACACACACTCACATGTACTACATTGCCACACATGTCAGGAGACCAGTTGGGAGCTTAGAGCTTGTCCCAGATGGGACGGTGTCCCGCTGGTGGGAGATATATGCTTGGGGAAAATTCCCGCAAGCCGATGTGGATCGGCGCCGGATATCGCCACATATCTCGGTAAAACAGACACTACACTTATGGGACAAGTGACCTTAGTAGTTGACGCGCTCGAAATCACGAATCAATAAATATAATCCCTTCTACTTGGGACTCACCTTGGCGTCATCCTCCTCGAAGCCCATGCCTGCCGCCGGGGTGGTTGTGGCCGGGCTGGTCGGGGCGGTGACGAGCGCTGTGGTGGTCGCGAGCGACTAGGCCCCGAGCGCCGTGAAGGTCGCGAGGGACTAGACCTCGAGCCCCCTGGAGGTCGCGAAGGACTAGATTCCGAGCGCCCTGGAGGTCGCAAGCGACTAGATCCCGAGCGCCGTGGAGGTCGCGAGCGACTAGGCCCCGGCGGCCGCGGGTCGCCGCTGCACGGGCGTCGCGGTGGTCGTGGGCGCCGTCGCCGCGACAGCGCGGGCCGCCTCGGGCACGCCCTAATGACGGGGGGGTCGATACCCCCTCTCGCCGCCCCCCAACCCGGCCGGGGGACACCTTCCCCCACCTCGCGACCCGCGACACCGCCCTCTGATCGACAGCCGCGCCAGGGTCGAACCCGCGACGTACCACCGTGCTAGTCGCCGCCTTCCCGCCCTCGCCCCGCGTTCCGTCCCTCTGCCTCGCGGGACACCGTTAAAGACGGAAATATCGCGTTCTGAAAGGAAACCATAGCTGTTGAGAACGACTTTAGTTTGGTTTGCGACGATGGGAAGTGCTTCAGCGAAGTTTATGTAAACTTCTCTTTTCGCGCATAGAAGTAACTACTCGTAAGAAAGTTTCTTCTTTCAGTTCTTCTTAGTGCTTTCACTACCTAATATATGTTCATCTTTGTACTTAAAGCGGATGTGAATGGAAATGTAAGTATGTGTAATGGCGCAATATGCATCTACTACCTTTGACAGTGGTCTAAGCAATCTCAATTTCAAAACATTGATTTGTTTCCTTTATTGTCTTATTTTTTTGCAATAAAGGTTTTAAAAATATAAAAAGTATTGTTGGTCTTATCAATATTTATTTGTTGGTCTTGTCAATCTTTATCAATCTACCTTTCAAATTGTTGCATGTATACATGCACAATTTCTTTTCATACAAGAGTATTACATAGGGAATATCAAAGACTTACAAATTTTACAATTATTTACATTTCCAGCAAATTACTAAAGCCTAATCCTTTGAGAGCTCTACAGCACTTAGTGTAATGTATGTAATATTTTCATTGTAGTTTGAATATTTTCTTGACAGTTGCATTAAGGCTGAAATAATAAACTACACGTCTGAGAGGACGTAATAAATCCTTATTGCCACGGGAAAGTATAACAGGTGACGTAGATAAGCGACTTTTTGAAGAAAGAAAGAAAGAAAGGAAATTCCTTGTCTGGTTTGTAGCTTCTGGGGCCGAGATTAAAAGTCATAAATAACACAAACTATTTTGTACTATCAGATCCTACGACGACGGTAATTGGTGCTACATTTAGTTTGAAATATTTTTGACATCGGATCTATTAAATGAACTTTACAATCTACTTGATACTAAGTAGTACTGACAAATGAATTCCATCATACCTAAAATATTTCAATACTAAGGTAATTAATATTTTTTCTTGAATAAAAGTACATCTTTTGTCTCATTTTTTATATAATTATTACATAAAATCAAAGTTGGAAGTTTCTAAATATATAGATTATCGCTCGTTAGCCGACCTTGTAGCCGAGGTCGTCGACTCCACTGCACGCAAAAATTTTTGAACAATTGCGGCTCCAATGGTCGTGAGTGCGAATTCCGCCTAGGCCAGGCAAGTCAAGGTCGCGGGCAAGGCAACAAGCTTGCAAGAGAAATTGACACGAATTTAAAAGTAAGGGTGGTACAAATTGTTCTGGAATGTCGGTAGGCCACAGTATAGCTGGGTCAAGCCTAGGAGGCGGATTTTGATCTAAAATATCCCAAAAAATTATCAATAGAATGCTCGTAAAATGTTTCAAAAATGCCGTAAAAGCAAAGAAAAATTACGTAAAAAGTTATCAAAACCAGTTCAGATGACCAACTTAAGCTGTTGGATGAGTTAATGATGTAATCGAGACTTCGTCTATTCAAGTGAACACAGTTTTCAAACTTTTGGTTTGGACTGTTCTTTACCAGAAAATCTCAGTCCTTAGTTATCCCAAAATCGGCTGAACCGCCAATGACGTCGATAGGTGTCATAGGAACCGTAGATTACATATTCACAGTGGCTGGCATTACAACGTCTTAGCGAAGAAACCAAATAGCCTACGCATTGAAAATGGCGGAAATGGTTAAAAATTACTTATTAGTCGAAATCGATACAAAAATGCAAAAAAGGTACAAAAATGGGTCATTACGTTTTGTCATAATATAAAATGAATTTCTATACTAAATGGTAATATCTATAATAAATTCTAATGTGAAAAGAAAAAAATGACATTTCATTAAAATCCGCCCTCTAGCCATGACAGACTTTGGGAGAAGTTAGTTGGTAGTTATTTTCACAAATTTGGCTGTATTAATTTCTATTTTCTCCTTAAAGCAAAGAAATTATCCATTAAAATGAAATAATATAGTAGTCAGATCATAAATTCTCAACTGAGAGTATTATTAAACATTTTGAATCGAAAATACCTTGATTTTGTAATCGTGTTTACTTAAGATTGATATAATAGCATTGACGTTATACGTTCAGATTAAAAGGTTTAACAGACCAATATTTTTTCTGATAAAAGCGCTGTCTATTCGTAAGCGTGAATTGATAAGTTACTGAGACTTATTAATTTATTTCACATTATTGCTATATAGAATAAATAACTGAATGATTTATAAACACAAAACAAAACGAAAACAAGGAGAGAATTCGTTATTCAAACACATTTCCCTCTTCGGGAAAAGTGTTTATAAAATGCAGAATTTAAACCGAAAATAAATATGAAATACTAATAAATAGTACAAAATATACACATAATTCAAATATAGGATTGTTTGATAAAACAAATCTGGAAAACATACTATATTTTCGTATGATGCCCCTATTCTCCGCCTCACATCGTTTTAGTTTGCTCGTGAACACTCTTTTGTGGATTTGGAGGGGAAATCAGAGCGAAGTCAGGGGAAGTTGCCCGTGCTTGAGGGAGCGCTGGCCTTCCCAGGCGGGCACGCATCTGTGGGGGTGCCGTTTGACGTGCCTGGAATGGGGCATGGATGTGATTGTTTTGTTGTATGTTCTGTTGCATGTGAGGCTCCCTGAACTATCATCTACAACCTTTCAGCCCTCTTCCTTCCATTACATAAGTAGTAAACCTCCCCCACAAGCGGCTATTAGAGCCGAAATGGAGCAGATGGACATCTCTGCTCCTACGTATGTAAGCGATTAAAAAATGCGGAGGTGACAAAGGGCTGCCGAGGACAGGGGACAAGGAGGAGTGTCCCGTGCCGAAAATATTAGTAAATACTAGTGGCCTGCATTAACAAGAATGCTGCTGGACGAAAGCACATAAAATATTTTTATTCTGGACGAAAGCACATATATTATTTATATTAGTGACATCAGTTGATGCCCTGAGCCATCACTCCCGGTCATTCCATTATGGATTTTCAGCGTGAGAGAAAGTTGTAAGTGAAGATAGAAGTTTGTGATACTATTTTTTAAAACTATTTTATTTTACTATTTTCAGATATTTAAGGTTGTAAATGCAGATAGATGTTTCTCCACGTCATTGTACTTCAGTTTCCACTGTTATTAATTACAAAACAACTTTTCTATAACTTTGAAGGCAATAATGAACATTAATAACTTTCTATTAAAAATTGAAACTATTTCACACATCATTAACGGATTACAGTAAATGAAGTACTTTAAATGAAGTTCTGTCTTTCATAATATGCTTCGAATTCACTTTTTCCTGGAATGAAAGAAAGTTTCTTCTTTCCACTAATCCTTTCAATTACAGAAATAAAATTATGTTTCGTACACACAATCATTAGACATCTATATTACATTAATATCATCTCCTAAACTCTTATCCTACATAAAAGTTGCTCCTCAAAAGATGTTATAAGTGCTGTATAATGCTGTATATCCACAAGAGACATCAAAATGAACATATATTTTATATCCCTTTTCTTGAGATCAGATATTTCTGATGTCGCCTTTTGTGTCTTTAGCTTTACTTGAAACACACTATGATGACCAGATGGTTTGATGAGAGAAATCATTCGTTTTTCTCATTGTATTTAATGCATGCAGTATGGTATTTATGTGCACTGCCAGATAAATAGTGCTGTATCTATACGTATCTACAGTTTTCTTTAGCTTAATGTAAGTTGATGTGTATGGTGATTTATAAAAAAATACAGAGGGATATAAAGGATCGAGTCCGTTAAATACTCCGCATTCATAAATAATAATTATATGCCATTTTATTTCTTTTCTGGCATATTGCCAAAAAATAAATTTCGCGTCTTCAAATAACCTATGATATTACTTTAGAAAAACTTATATATTTGAACGTCAATATGAAAAACTACATATTATGGACATGATTTTGGAAAATCTGTAGACTTATATCAACATGGTAATACTTAATTTTGTAACAGTTGATATTCAATTCCAAATTCATGTTCAGAAAATGTAAATTTTCCAAATTGATGCCCACAAATAAAACTTTTGGAAATTAATAAAACTTCAAATTTATTTTTACCTAATGTCAGAAAATAAGAGATAAAATATAGACTATCAGTTACGATTGCTGAGTGTTCAATAAACTCGATTCACATGTCCTTTTCACCTCTTTCGAGATTAATCAATCACAATTTAGAACACATCTCTTACGCTGAAGGAAACGTACAATGTCGCATTTCCTTCAGCTATCATACGCAGGAGCATAATACATGGATAACGATTCCTTCTTAATTCGATATTGACGGAAAGAAAGAGGAATTTTTGAAAGAGATTTTGTTACACAGAGATTGTAGTAACGCAGTGTTGAGTTTGTGTTACAATAACATTTTGTATTACATTACATTTTAAAAATATCCTACGATATCCAAATACTTACTTAATGTCATTTGCCAATTTGTCACATTGTGAACCATAACTGCACTTCACAACCTATTCGATTCTTTAGTCACTTGAGACTCGTCCTGTACATTAATAATTCATTACTTATTCCAGCAGCGTAGATGACGTCACCAGATTTTCAGGCATGCACTTGGCATCTGCATCCACGTACAAAGAACAAAGAAATATATGACTACATGTACTTAGTAACGTACGTCATTTGATACCAGGATCTTCATGAGAACTACTTAGCGTATTTGCTTGCACTTGTAGAATTGTGACTGCGTTCGTGGGTAACTTACCACGCTCCTTTCTGCCCAGCCTCCAGCTACTTAATCGAAAACTCAAATTTGACAGTATTGTGTACCAGTGAGAGGCTTGCTGAATTATGTTATTAATTATGCAAATAAGTCAGTGATTTTTGTTGATTAGAAGGGAAATCGATACACATGATTTTCCAACACAATACTTCGCTGCGTAAAAACTATTTCCCTGTACGAATGTAATGAAGTTTATATTGACATCTTAAGGATGGTATCAACGATTTACTATTGAATGAGGGCTTTTGTTAGTAATTTTAAAATTAAAATAAAAAATTGTACTTTTTATATGAATTCATAGGCGACATATGACATAAATGTTCATATTTTTTTTTCTGAAAAAAAATTTTTTTTTAATTTTCTACGATTATTTACAAGTCATCTTTATTACAAGAAAATCGTTAAAATATTTTAATTTTGGGGTACTTTACTACTTGAAGTTACTTAAACATTTTCAAAATTTTCTGGAAAATGGCTGAATTTAAAAAAATGTGTACTCAAATAGAATAAAATGATTTATAAGTTTATGATATAGTTCCGATGTTCAAAACTGACATTGAGAAAGTTCAAAATATCTTCATAGCTAAAACATTAAGGGCTTTCGTTCAGAAAGAAGTTTGAGCATTCTACTCAATTGAAAGAAGTTTGTGCATTCTATTCTACTCGTGAATGTTGCTGTAAATGAAAGGTAGTGGTCCCTAGATATCTCATCGCTTGCTATTATTAGCCGGTATTATCACTAAATTTAATTAAGTCGTAAAATTAATAGAATGATCGCTTATCTGCCATCACACAACCAATGCATCATCAACAACTACTACAAGAAGGCATCTACAGCAAGCAATCGTATGTATGAGGTTAGAGTAAGCGAGTTGGAAGATAGCGAGTATTTTACGTTTGAAGTTCGAGTGTTTTCAATTGCAAAGATTAGTAAAGTCGCAACGCAATGCCCAGCAATAGTCTGACATGTGCACTTTCACAAATAAATCAGTGATTATAATTATGTGAAGTGAATTACGGTTTTGAGTTAAGGCGAAGAGTAGGATTTATTAATCATAGTTCCCTACAACATTCATGTACACGTCTAGGTAAATACATTTAAATAAATAGATTTTCAGAAACATGTTCAACTCGGTGTTCGCAGTAAATAGTGATTATTTGTTTTATGATTTGTAAACACCCCTCATTTTGTCTTCAAGACTTACTATTAAATGTCATAAAACAATGTTTTGGAGGTTTTCTATTTTATATATAGTGAATATGTAAAATACCTACTATTATTCAGCTGTAACCAGTCAATGATCCACTCACGCGGCGAATGACTCAATACTGCAATGCATCATGCAATACAACATTTAGTGGTACTGTTTGTACATTTTTAGCACCAGCACAACTTAGCGTCCTCTCTCCATCCAGGCTTGAGGCGAAGAGAGAGAGAGAGAGAGAGAGAGAGAGAGAGAGAGAGAGAGAGAGAGAGAGAGAGAGAGCTCGTAGGTTCTTCCTCAGGAGAGAGAATAAATCAATGCTTTCTGGGTAGAATGGTAAAATATAAAAGCTTTTTATACAGAGATTTTCAACTGCTGTACAGATTATGAAAGTATACGTTCCATCCATAATTTCACATAAATGGGTAGCAATATGAAATCCAATTTTCAGGGAATAAATATTAAAATAAAAGTCTTCAGGTGGGAAGTTGCAGCCAATCAGAAGCGTTGTGATCGCAGGAATTTAAATATGGGCAGGCGACGTTCAACTTGCAGTCAACAGAAAACGCGCAGGTTAGTGTAGAGCTACAGGAGCGCTTTTAACAACTTAATGTATTATTAGTGCGCAACACAGCATAATACAAGAAAATATTTAATCTGTACAGTTACTAATTAGACTGTGGACTGTCAGGTGCGTCAGACAACTTGTAAGTACTCGAACATGACTGCGGGAACAATATCCTTCACATCAGCCCTGCAAGAGATCCGACTCGGGTATCAAACATCAAAGATGATTCTTAATATCCAATCCATATTGTATGGAAAGTATGCTACTCTTACTACACGGAAAGTCTGTTTTGTTCAAAACGGATTTTAAGTCTCTCCTAAACACAGTGAGTGCTTAGTAAGACACTCGTAATGGAGTTTGGCGTAAACAAACACGACTTCTCGGTATCCACAAAAGTAGAATTACGAAAACCTCGAGTAGTGAACACGTAGATAAAGCCGGGAACAAGAAAAAAATTTCCGAAGGAAATCCACAAATACCTAGGATTGCAACCGGCGCCGGAATCTGCCATCAACGATTTAAGACGTACGCCTCTACAATCGATGTTTCAAAAGTTTCTCAGAATGAAGATCAGTGGGGGAAATCCCATTCACCTCATTGAAACGTACGTAAAATTGTGAATATCTGAAATCATTATTAAATATTTTCTTGTAATCAAAGAAATCCCAAAAAAGATCCACTAACAAAGAGCATAAGGAAAGTACGTCAGTGTGTGTCGAACACATAATTGAGATATTATATCCCATTTTATTGTTCTTACTATAAGTCTATTTGAGTTCAAAGACAAAATAAACTTTTTTACCCTTTCTTACTGTGATTTATCTTGGATTGCTTTGTTTTATTTAATCTAAATTCCTTCTTTTACACCGTTATTAAGTAATCTGCATAAATACGAGTTTCGGAAATATAAACAGTCCATAAAAAAATCTTCGAATTTTATTTTACACGCAATTATCCCTCATAAACAAAAATAAAACGTATAATAAAAAAGGTAATTACCACATTTTTCTTTGAGGTTTTAAATGTAAATGAAAAAGGGAGAGTAAATTTTACTCATGGTAATATCCACACGTATGTAATATGGTTTTAGGGTAAATGTATAAAATTTTTCCACTCAAAGAACAAAGAAAAAGAAAGGAAAAATGCCCTTCGATTCTTGTAATTCCTTGACCACAACTTTCCGTACTGTAATACGGAACATTTTACACGGGACCTTCACATAATGACATTTCCTCAGGAAGCGCAAATACACAGCATACTTACTGCTTCCATCTTCTAATCTCTGGGCGATGTAAACAAAAGAGAGGCGTTTTCCTCGACGCTTCAGCTCAACCACATCCAAGTGAGTCGGCACGCGTAATCGCTGACGACCGTCAATCACGTGACCCTTCGCACGTGGGCACCCTCCTCCATCCATCCGCGCAGCGCGTGGCCGTGGGGTCGCAATGCGTATATCTTCAGCTGTCAGCAGCGTCCAGGTTTAGACGATTGAGCAGAGTTTTTAATATAACTTATAAAATGAATTTGTATTTGTATTTATATGTATTCGTTTGTTATATGCATTTGTATGTACCGTTCAGACCCTTCAGCGTAGTTAATTAGTCACCTTCCATGACGCGATCTCGGGTTAGATTCCCGGTCGGGGAAGATTGCAGTGTTCGCTTTCCTTGCATATTCCTCCCAGTATATGTTGCTGTTAGGCAATGAGAAAGCTCACTTTTCAGGTTGAGAAGACCAGAACACGGCGTAGGGATGTTTATGTACGTACTAATAACACGTACCTCTTAACCCATGACCGCAAGGCCGGGACTCTGCTGGTAGACTTGGGTCCCGTACGGAGCCAGTAAATGTCCCGTAAAGTGCAATTAGCCTCGGCGCCATTAGATCGCGGGGTTCCTAGTCGGTCACCCAACCTGGAACCTCCGATGTCTTAACCTTCGTGACTTCACGTATTCAACGACTAACGGCGTCGATTTTACGGTCGTGCCTTTTCAGTAGAACAATTCCAGCATTCATCTGGATGACCGAGGAAAACCATGAATACCCTGGTCATGATGGCCAACACGGGGATTGAACCCGGGCCTCCCGAATGCGAAGTAAGCGCGCTACGCCTCTGAGCCCATAAATGGAAAATCCAAATTATTTGAAAATTTACGAATACAAATTCAAGTGTTCATGAAATGCCGATTCCTTAATTTGCATAGCTTTTAGTAGACGCGAAGAGAGTGGAGGGGGCTAGTGATTTCATTGGTAGGACTATCATTTTAAATCTGTACCTCGTTTGCCGATGCAAACAGTTAAATTACCCTTCAGATCTCCAGTCTCCATATATCTCCATATATGTCAGATCTCCATACATCGAACCTTGATACATCGAAATTATCTTTAAATCGAATTTGTCTGTCCCTTGAAAATTCCATTTTAAAACGTTTCTAGTCATCAAAATAATTTTCTGATTTGACTACTTTTTTCCACGAAATAAAAATATACA
>BLKR01016323.1:0-31099 GCA_011170035.1 Teleogryllus occipitalis | reverse complement strand
ATTTTAATTTAACGATCCTTACCTATTGGTGGTCAAAGAATAAGGGACCAGCTTGGCTCTCATCGAAAATACGAGTAAATCCAGGAAATGCCCCTGATCTGATGTGTGAACTTCAAAAATTCTCATTAAGCAGTGTTTTTTTCGACACCCCGATACAGCTCTCGGCAATCCGCATCGGAATTTAATAGAGGACGAGTAGTGTATGGGTGTAGTTATTTCGTCAAAAGAAGTATCTATAACTCATATGACAATATTTTATATTACACTCAAATTTGTTTGTTTCTTTTGTTACCAAACATTAGCAAAAAATGTTATATTTCACAATTCATTTATTCACAATTCAACTATGAATAGTAGAAGATAAAGACTTGTTACTTAGTAGGGATTCCGGATCTCAAAACATGTGCACAGGCTGTACTGCTTCCCCATACGTCACACAGTGTTTTACCGTTTTTGACAGTGCATCATACATCAATAATTTTTAACTTTCATGATATCTTCTACTTCCTATTTTTGACGTTGCAAATCCAAATGACTGCAAGGAAATACTACGACAATTCTAAGATAACGCAGATACGAGAAATGAACGAAACAATGCACTTCCAGTCATTTCACCCATCCTCGTCTCAATGTCACGGTTAACTTTATAAACAAGAGTACACAGATCTAAATTAACTGCAAAAACACCGGACAATTAAGAACTTCGTTGTAAGCAATTAGCATCGTTTTATCAACCCAGTGCCTGAGTAAACATTTAATCATACGCATTTACCGTAAACTGCGTCGTTCATTCGTCTCTAAAGTCAAGGAGAAAACAATTGAGTTCGATTGAATTGGATTGACCCGAAAAACAATTACGAGAAAAACGAGTTTAATATTTTTACAAATGATTGTACCATATTTACTTCATCGAAAGATAATCCGACTTGAGGTACATTTTATTGTTTGACACCGTTACCATGACTCGCCGTGTGCTAGAAGACTGACGAAACGAGCATCAATGAGGAGAATTCTAGTGGTCCGCTGCTCAGATCGATAAATTTCCGCGGTTTCTCCAATCGACCAGGCGTCTGACCAGGCGAATAACAGATCAGTACTTCAACGCGATGGCGAGGATGTGCACGGTAGCATTTGAAGGCGGCTTTAAGTGAAAGGTGCGGTCAGCGGCACCGCGGAGGGAAGGTAGCTGAGCGCATACAGCGAAGCCTGCTGCGGGAGCATCTGAGCTCAGGCGGTGTTGCGTTTCTGAGTGCTCTACCCTGAGAATGCATCGCTTCACACCAATAATAATAATAATAATAATAATAATAATAATAATAATAATAATAATAATAATAATAATAGTAATAATATCAATAATAAAATTATGACGAATTAAAATTATGACGAATAAAATAATGACGATAATTTATTATAAATATGACATACACACTTGTATCAACAAATATTTTCAGATAATGAAATAATGCATACCACGTATATCTGACAGTCGCAATAATTTAATGTGATACGTAGTACATAGAAGACAAAGTATTGTAAATTAATTGTTTTCATAAAAACAGAAATGGAAACACTTTAATCGATATTAAACTATTTGCATGGAAAATCACTCAGAAAGAAACAGAAAATTCGCCGTAACACACAGCCAGCGTCTGTACACGGCACCGACAAGCGACGAGCGTCTGTAGACGGCATACCGCAAATCAGAGGAGAAACAGGTAAACGTCCCTTCCGTCCTGAGACGGCTTACCGCGAATGGAAAGGAAAATCCATGCCGTCCAGGAATGGCATACCGCGTTTAGAAGAGAAAGGAATTTGCCGTCTGTAGACGGCATACCACGCTGAAGGGTTAAACGTGTTAAGAAGCACGCGGGACCTTTCCTTGTTGGGTCGTGGCAACGCTTTCGAAATAGTCGGGCCGGAGGAAACCGTTGCACCAGCACGCTTGAGCCGGGCGCTGTCGAGGATGATATGCTCTTCCCAGATTTGCGCGCCTGGGGTCGCACCTTTGCTGATTAGAGGGACGCCGGAGGGAGGGGGCGTCAGAAAAAGCACAGCTCTAAAATAACCTATTGAGAAAGATTAGTGGTGAGTCTGGGATGAATGTGCAAGACCCCTGGAGAAGGCTGATCGTCGAGCCTTCTGGACGCCCGACAGCATGGAAGCGCCGAGGGGAGGGGCCAGCCCTCAGGGTACTTAACGCAGCGTCGACTGGGCGCACGCGGGATAAGTTGGGAGGAGTGGGTGATATCTCCTGTGCTCTCAAAGCACGCGGTCTTCCAGATGAAGACCGATTCGGCATCAGGTCATGTAATAACTGTGGTTAAGGGATTCAGCATCCGACTATATCGCACCACGCGTTTCTCATCTGCGTTAGAGCAGTGGCACTGGGCTGTAGGCCTAGGGACGGTCGCGGGGTTTTCACGACTAAGGGGAAGAAAAAGATTGCCGAAGATGTTTTCAATTTCTGTATATTTAACATTTTTTTGTAAATACATGTAAATATTTTCCCCTCAAAACCAGTTGTCTATGTTCATGATTTCCAATACGCCTTACTTTCCTCATCCTTGTCACCTCCCTGACCTTACACACAAACACAAATACACTTACATGTACCACACAACACGGGAGTTCAATCGTGAGCTTGAGCTTGTTCCGGAAGGGGCCGTGTCCTGCTGGAAAATATTTCCCCCACTGAGAGGGGGAAAGATCGTAAGCCATTTGTATTTCATTGGCTGTATTTCATTCATTTCATTGGATACTATCAATTTGATAGAATATTCCTTCGCGACAAATGCTAATCTAATTTATGAATACTGCATGATTTTGCCCATGAGGAGGTAGTGATCTTCCCCGCTGAATGGCGAGATCCGGCGCCGACCTAGACTCCCGTAAAAAACTATTTTTTCGATAATTTTCTAAAAGTTCATAACCTTCTGAACCCGTCTGTGCCTCCAGAAATGCAAAATTCTCAATAGTTTACGTGATATGAGCATTTAAAGACAATCCATTTTTCTGGTCAAGATCGTAAAATTTAATCGACCCCCCCCCCGCTGTTGAATTTTTCAAATTTCGACCGGACGCCGATTCTTCTGAAAACTAGCGTTCTAACTCGAAATTCAATGGCGATTACAATGGTGAAGATCATTTTTCTATCTGAGGCTTCTTTTTCCTGAAATTCGCGAAAACGTTCATCAAATACGCCATTTTAGACCAAAATGCAATCTATATTGTCGCCGTTCTTTTTACGTTTTCCGTGCTCAAATTGCCAGTCGTAAATAGGAAAACAAAGAGAAGAGTACTCTTCATCTTCCGTGCAGATTTCAGCGTCGTAGAGCGAATAGTTTCGGAGATACAACCAGTCAAAGATGACTGTATTTTAGAATTGTTGAAAATATACTAAAATGGGAAAAAGCGTCCCGAGACCGTATTTTTCGTCCGAATGACGCAAACGAAGATATTTTCTAAACGTTCATAATCTTCTGAACCCGGCTGTGCCTTCAGAATTTCAAAATTCGCAATAGTTTAGGAGATATTAGCATTTAAAGCCAATCCTTTTTACTTGTTAAAATCGTAAAATTTAATCGATGTATTGTCGCAGTTCTTTTCAAGGTTAGAAAGACCCACCAACGGGGCACCCCCCCCCCCAGCCGGAACAAGCTGTAACCTCCCGACCGGTCTCCCGGCATGTGTGTTAGTGTGTGTGTGTGTAAGGAAGGGTCGCGCGCGGTGCGTGTTGGTTGACGACGGGTTGTGTGGCAGCGCGGGGTCGTACTCGCTGGAGGGCGAGGCGCGCAACTGGTGGGCGGCGGCGGGCGCGTGCGCGCTGGCCGGCCGCCGCCTGGCGCTGCCCCGCTCGCGCTACGAGGCCGCCGCGCTGCGCGACCTGCTCACCGCCGCCACGCCCCCCGGCCACGAGATGGAGCCCCGCTGGGCGCACGCCTTCGTCGGCGTCAGCGACCTCGCGCGCGCCGGACGCATGCGCACCGTCCTCGGTCAGTACCACGCCCGCATGGAGCGGTTATGCACTGCGTTGCCCGCTACTCCGTTGGATCAGTGGTCCATTCCATTGCGTTCAAATGTTGGTCCATTCCATTCGAACGTTGGTCCATTCCATTAGAATGTTGGCCCATTCCGTTGGAATGTTTGTCCATTCAATTGGAATGTTGGTCCATTCCGTTGGAATGTTGGTCCATTCCGTTGGAATGTTGGTCCATTCCGTTGGAATGTTGGTCCATTCCGTTGGAATGTTGGTCTATTCCGTTGGAATGTTGGTCCATTCCGTTGGAATGTTGGTTCATTCCGTTGGAATGTTGGTCCATTCCATTCTGTTGGCATGTTGGTCCATTCCATTCCGTTGGAATGTTGGTCCATTCCATGTTGTTGGAATGTTGGTCCATTCTATTCCTTTGGAATGTTGGTCCATTCCATTCCGTTGGAATGTTGGTCCATTCCATTCCGTTGGAATGTTCGTCCATTCCATTCCGTTGGAATGTTCGTCCATTCCATTCCGTTGGAATGTTCGTCCATTCCATTCCGTTGGAATGTTCGTCCATTCCATGCCGTGGAACTGTTTTCCCATCCCATTTTATTGGACTATTCATCCACTCCATTTTAATAAAATGCTCATTCCATTTCAATGGTCTGTTCCATTTCATTTGCCTGTTCATGCATTCCATTCGATTTCATTTCACTGTTCATTTATTTGCATTGTTTGTTTATTTCAATCAGTTTTGTTCATTCCTTTCGATTAATATTAATTATTTCACTTTCTTTCTTTCATCTATTGATACTTCATTGCTTAAGCTAGTTGATCATTATTTCATATACCTTTCATTAATCAACTTTTAAACAATTGTTCATTCATTCGTTCATTATTTCAATTAAATTAGTAAATATAGAAGTATTAGGTCTGAATTCATGTTGATATACTGGTCACACAGTTTGTTTAAATATCCCATTCTTTAATTGTTAACAACTAATATCACTTTAATATTAACTGGACTCTCGGCTCGTTTTCAGTCACAACTTTTCAGTCATTCGTTTTCTTACTAATTCATGTTTTCATGTTTGCTTTCACTTCTCTATTGATTTGGCTGACTGTGTCTTTATTTCGCCTCATTATAGTTTAATACCCTTCAGATTCATTGGCTATCCTTTTACGTATTCAATGATATTAAAAGAATTACTTGCAAGGAAAGACAAGTGTTAATACTCTTGGTTAGAGAATTTTTCGGTAGTGACTAATATAAGTAGAGCATTTTACAAACACTAAAAGCCTCACCTTAGCATTCTTGATTTCCTTTTCAGGTGACACATTTCACGACAACCCTGAACCTTCGGTTAATTTGGAGGAAGATAATACTATAGACGCCCCAATGCCAACGCCATCTTCAGTGAGTACATTAGATCTTACATTAATATACATATTTCTGTGTAGTACAATTAATATAGTAATTGCAGGTGCAAGAGATTTGCAGCAGAGTTATATGGTTATCACAAAAACGCTTAATACGCGAAAACAACAGCGACGGACAGTAGAGTTTGTCTTCGATGTGTACGAATGGAAAATGCTTAATGAAAAAAATGAGAAAAAAAATTTGAAAAAAAGAGAAAATGGAAGAGTAATAGATGGTTATGTAAGTGGATGATTCAATAAATAAAGGTGAAAATGAATGATTATTAGAGAGAACTGGGATGAGATGGAACAGAAGGATACGCGGTAGGACGGATAAAATGGATGGACAGTTTGATTTGACAGACAATCTGTGGATAGACAATCTGTGGATCTGCACAATGGACGGATAGAACGAAATCGCACGGACGGAACGAAATCCAATGGACGGGACTAATTCCGTAGATAGAATGATTTTATAGATGAGACCAAATTGCATGGCTGGAACAAAATTGAAGTAGTGGTATGATATGGCACGGATGGAAAAAGATGAATGGAACGACAAGTGAGACGGAATGAATGGAAAGAGACAGACGGAATGACTCACATGGGGAGGAACAGAATGAAATGGATGGCTGAATAAGGATTAAAAAATAAAGGAATAATTAATCACTAAATGAATAATTAGTAGTGCTTATATCTAGGGTGCCTGTCGCATCCCAGCCTCTATTTAGCATTTGCTAAAAACTGTCATCTCTAGTAATAGATCTCCGAGTAGTTTGCACTGTGTCACAATTTAGAAATCAGGACGCATCAGGTGAAGATGTTTGGGACGGTCTGGACCTATGACTATTGTCCTACATGATTTTTCATTTACCTTTCCTCAGAGGATCTCGAGTTCGAAGAAGTGAAGTGTTGTTGAGGATTTAGACGCTGAAATTCGTTTCCGAGTATAAAGTTTTTGAAGGAGAAGGAGGAAGAGAGTTTACTATGCTGCAATTACTGTGGTAAACACATTGTAACTGGAGTAAATGAATTTACAGTAAAAGTATGGTAACTATTGTAATATTATTGACACTTTCGTAAATGTTTTATAAATGATTGGTAGCGTGGTATCTAATGTATTTAGGGTAACTATGGTAATGAAGGGTACCTACAGTAATTTAGAATAATGTACGATGTCTATGACATTATATGTTCATAATGGGTTTTGGATGCGAAGTGATATGTTTGATAATTATTTGAATAAACTGAGTACAGTCACAAAACAAATAATAATAGCTTAGATGTCTCCCTCAGCTCCTCTGGATCCGTCTGGTCCATAGAAAGTGTGACCAAAGAGGAGGACAGTTCACTATGTTTGAGACCGTGACGAAAAACGTGAACAGGGGGGAGGGGGAGAATCCGTCCTTAGAACCTTCTTTCTTTGTTCTGATAAACCTTTTAATCCCACCGACCGATTGATTGATTGATTTTTTCGTGTTTCCGGGTGCGTCCACTGCTTTGGTAATTAGTCCCGTGAGTGTAGTGCATGTTTTTTTCTCGGGAGATGGCGGCGATCATCCCCCGCTGGAAGGGGAGATCCGCCGCCGACCTACCGTCAGCTAGTGGGGTTTCCCCCTAACTAGGACTCTCCCACCAGCGGGGCACCGCCCCAGCCGGGACAAGCTCTAAGCTCCCGACCGGTCTCCCGGAATATGTGGTAGTGCAGTGCATGTAAGTGTGTGTGTGTGTGTGTAAGCGGTAGGAAAGATCGCGCGCGGTCTGTGGCCCGTTTGGTAGGGTACTGCTCCGGCATTCGCCTGGTGTTGATCGGAGAAACCACGGAAAACTACCGATCAGAGCAGCCGGCCGCTAGAATTTTCCTCCAGACAACAACTGAATTCGACCTAGCTGAAAAGGTAGTGTCGAAAATCATGCCGCCGTGGGGAGTGGGAATCTTGGACCTCCCGGTCAGAGGCGCTTCAGTGACATCAGTTGATGCACTGAGCTACCGCTCCCGGTCCCACCGCCCGACCAGTTGTGTCCTTTTCTACCCAGTCCCCAGTCCACGCCATAACGTTTACTTACTGAGTGAATCAAGGAACCCCAATCATTCTTTGGTCCGCCGTGTTCGCAGGAAGAGGACGACGAGGACGACCCCGAGGACGTGGTGGGCGGCTCGTCGTGCCTGACGGTGAACCGGCTGGGGCTGTACGAGACGGTGAGCTGCGCCGACCCGCTGCCCTTCTTCTGCGAGGAGCCGCCCCCGCCCGCGACGCCCGCCCCGGCGCCCGCCTGCCCCACGCCGGCCCCGCCCACCCCGGACCCAGACCTGCTGCCCCCGCCCCCGAACCACTTCTGGCTGGAGCGCCGCCACGGAGAGCGCGCCAACTGGACGCAGGCGGCCAGGAAGTGCCTGCTCGGGAGAGGTGTTCTCGCGGTGAGTCCCCTCTGCGTCACACGAGCGTTGTGCTAACGCGCGTTAGACGCGCGATAAGTAGAGGGTCTAAGAGCTCTTTCGCATAAAATACAGTGTTATTCGCCGATGCGCGTTACTTATGGCAAGGGTTAGTTTCTGGACGCTCGCGGTGGGTCCCTCCTGCGCCACACGAGCGCTGTGCTAACGCGCGTTTGACGCGCGATAAGTAGAGGGTCTAAGAGCTCTTTCGCATAAAATACAGTGTTATTAGCCGACGCGCGTTACTTAAGGCAAGGGTTAGTTAAGTAACTCGCCATAAGCGAAACTGTACACGCGCACTTTGACCGTACCGGAAAAGATACAGTGTTAATCTACGACGCGCGTCACTTATCGCGCGTCAACGTAACGTTCGTGTGACAGAGGCCTAAATGCACGCAGGCATGAAGCTGTTTGCGAGGCGCAAGAGCTTTGACTGGCGCGTCAACTGATAACGTCATTAGTCCCGTACGTGTAATGCATGCTTTCAATTGCGGGAGGAGACGGAATGATCTTCCACGCAGGCTAGCGAGAATTAGCGTCCACCTACGTCGGGTTGCGGGGATTTTCCCAACTAGGTATCTCGCACCGACAGGGCATCTCCCCAGCCGAGACAAGCTCTAAACTCCCCAATGGTTTCCGGGCATGTGTGCTAATGTAGTGCATGTTAGTGTGTGGGGACTGAGAATAGGACAAGGAAAAGGAATGAAAAATCGCGCCGATTCGTGGTCCGTTACGATACTGCTCCCGTATTCGTCTGGTGTTGATGAGATAAACCAAGGAAACTGTCGATCAGAGCAGATGGCCGATAGAATTGTCCTCTAGACAGCGGCTGAACTCGAACCAGCAGTCAAGCTAGTGTCAAAAATCCGGTCAGCGTCGGAACTCGAACTCTAGAACCTTCTAATCAGAGGTAGTAACATCAATTCATGGTCTGAAACACCTTTCTCTGGTCTGCATGCCAATCTACGGTGCGTTGTTCTCGAAGTAGACGCAACCAGCTATCTCTAAAGTGAGTCTTACAGTTAGAGAGCGTTGTAGCGCTCTCTAACTGAACGCGGGCGACGCGCAAGTGTCTGTTCGGGAGAGGCGTCCTTCCGGCGAGACGCTCTTTAAATGCACGTAAGCGTCATTCTTGTCTAAGGTGAGTTGTTCTCGAACTAGCCGCAATGAATTCTCTCTTCGATTTGTCGCTCTCTAACTGGTTTCAGACGGCTCGGAAGAGCCTTCTCGGCAGAATCGCTCTTTAATTGGATAAGTGTGACGCGTAATTACCTCTTCTGCATAGGCGTCATAGAGAGGAGTCACAAACAGCACGCATGTTTTTGCCCGGCACGCGTGTCTATGCGGTAAGTCGCTCTCTAACGAGACGCAGAACGTGCGAAAGTCTCTTCAAACGCGACGTCCTCATGGTGAATCGTTCTCTTATTGGCCGCAAGTAGCGCGTAAGTGTGTTTAAGGCAGTACGGAGTCGCTCTCGAACCAGAAGCAGGCGACTTCGAATGAAATCCGTCGACTACCGGCGGCGCTAGCCGAATGCGTTTACTACGCTCCGTGAAGTCACGAAGGTTAAGCGCATTCGAGACTCGCGGGTTCGTGGTTGGGTGACCGGCCAGGAACCCCGGGATCTAACGCCGTCGAGCCCCTGGCCGAAGGGATAAAAGGCACCGACTGACTGCGACGTGACGAGACTTGACTAAAAGTAAAACCGATCGTAAAAATTGTCTATAGTGTTATTATTCTTACTATTTTAGTTATCCATGCGCTCTTGGACGATGAGGCCAGGAAGAATCCACCGCTCCGACCAATCTTATCTCTTGTATCTTGTTCTCCTGTTCTCCTATTCTTGTTCTCCGCTGCCGGGTCGAGGTCCTCAACTTATTAATTGCTTTACTTCCCTATTCTTTGCCACGGATGGGCACTAACTCCAAGACTGTCACGTTTTACTTAATCCACGATACACGACAGTCTATTTCTTCTAATTAATTCCTCCAACTTTTAACGCGATAAAATATAAAGTTCATCCCCTAAACTACAAGATATTTCTCGAGCCTCTCTTCCCTGCTCTCACGTCCATATTTTCTTCATGTCCGATTTGCGCACTCCCGGTGCCAGAATTATTCAAAAGTCCCAAATAGAATTACGCCCACAAAATATTTATGTCTTACTGGTATTTCCCGCAAAATCACCAAGTTACGCATTATTTTTAATTGAATATGCATATTATTGACTACATGATAAATCACATTCATGCACATTACAATCATTCAATATCGATAAATTTCATATCATTCTTGTCCTTGTTTTAAAAGGTATTCAGAGTTTCCTTCTACGTATACCCCATTAATTTATCATTAATTACATTGTTTCATCATTAATTTATTTATTCCTCGCTTTTTATTTACTTCAGCTTCCATGGTTCTAAGAACGCGCGAGCACACCCATTCAGACACTTGTTTCGATGAATGGCCGAAATTTGCGTCCGGCTTCCCATCAAAATATCGTGTGACACCTGGGTCCGACTGGGCGACCTACATTTTTTTACTCGCTCAGGCTTCTCCACCATCTTGACGGTAATTTCTTCGGTTTGTTAACGGACGTTAGGCTTGCGCGTGGAGTACATACAAAAGTATTTATAGCTAGTGGCGGCTCTATATATCTATATATATATATATATATATATATATATATATATATATATATATATATATATATATATATATATATATACACATATACGTACACATACGTACATATACATACACATACGTACATATACATACATATACATACATATTCATACATATTCATACACATACATACATATACGTACATATACATACATATACGTACATATACATACATATACATACATATTCATACATATACATATACGTACATATACATACATATTCATACATATACATATACGTACATATACGTACATATTCATACATATACATGTGTGTGTGTGTGGTCGCAGGGACGCCGCTGGCGTGGGAGCGCTGGGGGCCGGGCCAGCCCAACGGGGAGCCGGGCGAGCAGCCGTGCCTGGTGCTGGACCGCGCGGCCACCCTGTGGGACCTGCCGTGCGACCGGCCCATGGCCTTCTTCTGCCGCCGCTTCCCGGCCGACCCGCCCTGGGCGGTCCCCGCCCCGCCCGGCCGCCCCGCCCGCGGGTGGCGCGTCTCCTCGCCGGTAAACACACACACACGTATACTTGGGGTTATCTATCGTGGCGGCCGAGGGTAGCATCTCCAAGATGGAATTCGGCACCGCTTTTGGATTTTGATTGATTAATTGATTTTTTCGTGTTTCCGGCCGCGTCAACTACTGTGGTCATTAGTCCCGTTAGTGTAGTGCTTGTTTTTTTCTCGGGAGACGGCGGTGGTCTTCCTCCGCCGGATGGCGAGATCCGGCGCCGACCTACCGTCGGCTACTGGGGTTTCCCCCTAACCAGGACTCTCCCACCAGCGGGGCACCGCCCCAGCCGGGACAAGCTCTAAGCTCCCGACCGGTCTCCCGGGATATGTGGTAGTGTAGTGCATGTTAGTGTAAGTATGTGTAACGGGAGAGGGTAAGACAAGGAAGAGGAAGGACAGATGGCGCGCTGTCCGTGGCCCGTTTGGAATGGTACTGCTCCGGCATTCGCCTGGTGTTGATCGGAGAAACCACGGAAAACTACCGATCACAGCAGCCGGCCGCTAGAATTCTCCTCCAGACGGCGACTGAATTCGACCTAGCTGAAGAGCTAGTGTCGAAAATCCTGCCGCCATCAGGACTCGAACCTAGGACCTCCCGGTGAGAGGCGCTGCAGTGACATCAGTTGATGCACTGAGCTACCGCTCCCGGTACCACTTTTGGAGTCATTCTCAGTCCTGCCGCTAGAGCCGCTTGATCTTCAGCAGTACTTGAAGCGGGCGCGATCATGCGACATCTTGCGGCAGGACTGAAAATGATTCAAAATGTCGTGCTGAATTTCATCTTGGAGATACTACCCTCAGCAGCCACGTTAGAAAGACCTAAGTACAATTCGAGGGCTCGGGAGGAAAAGATGGTAGCCCTCAAAGTTATAGGTTGGTTAGTTTGTAGTGATTCCGGGCACGTCCGCTAACGAGGTCAGGGGTCCCGTAAGTGTAGTGCATAGTTTTTTCATCGGGAGGTGGCGGTGATCTTCCACCGTTGGATGGCGAGATCCGGCGCCGAGGTACCGTCGGGCGAGGTTTTCCTCAAACAGGTATCTCCCGCCAACGGGGCACCGCCCCAGTCGGGTCAAGGTCTAAGTTCCCGACCGGTCTTCCGGAATGTGTGGTAGTGTAGTACATGTAAGTGTGTGTGTGTGTATGTAAGGGAGAGGAAAGGACAAGGAAGAGGAAGGACAGATCGCGCGCGGTCCGTGGCCCGTTTGGTAGGGTACTGCTCCGGCATTCGCCTGGTGTTGATCGTAGAAACAACGGAAAGCTACCGATCAGAGCAACCGGCCGCAAGAATTCTCCTTCAGACAGCGACTGAATTCGACATAGCTCACAAGCTAGTGTCGAAAATGTTACCTCTGTCGGGACTCGAACCTAGGACCTCCCCGGTCAGAGACACTGCAGTGATGCATCAATGTTATTGTTTTTGTTATATTAACATTTTTGCACGCTCTCATCTGCTGTCCATGCGCTGTGATTCTCAAATAGTCAAAATTATGGCGTATAAATGTCCCCCCGGCATGTACCACATTTTGGGTGGACCCGTTTTATGCACCACATTTAAACCTCTTACAGCAAAAATGTTCACTTGCTTATACCGCTCATTAAATACAAGGACGTCATAACTCAAATCTCGTCATTTTCGAGTTTTCTTCGTAGATGGAAAGATCTAGCATTGGTCTTGCTACTCCATGAATGTCGCATCTCTCACACAGCCAAATCGCAACAATGGCTTTTTTGTTTTCGATTTACTAACTGAAATCGGAGACTATTTTAATCTTCAAATGCTCTTCCTGCAAAATGACGATTTTTGAGTTATGACGATCTTGCATTTAATGAGTTTATCTCGCAAAACGTTTCCACGTGCGTCACCATGTTTACATAGTTACACACACACATGGTTACTATGGTTTAACACATACTAACATGCACTACACTACCACATAATCTTAGAGACCAGTCGGGAGGTTAGCGCTTTTCCCGACTGGAGCGGTGCCCTACTGGTGGGAGGTACCTTACCGAGGCAAACCCTGAAAGCCGACATGTAGGTCGATGCTGGATGTCGCCATTCAGCAGACAATCCACCGCCACCTCCCGCGATAAAAGAACCAAGCTGGGGCTGAGCAGCTGAGGCGCTCGGACCCGCTGGTGAATGCATGAGAGCGCGTGGTGTGGCAGGAGATGCGGAGCTGGCTGCGCGCCATGGAGAGGGCGGCGCGGCCGCGGGGCTTCGAGCGGGCCGACCTGCGCGCGTGGGTGGAGAGCTTCCGCAACGCCACGCCCCTCGCCGCCTACGCGCCCTTCGACTTCGCCGCCGACGCCTACTCCGTCTCGCCGCCCGCGGCACGCACGAGCACGCAGGGGAGAGGAAGCGGCGGAGGCTGAAGGAGGGAGAATAAGGGAGAGGGGGAATGAGGGAGAAGGGGAATGAAGGGGGAGGGGGAATGAGGGAGAGGGGGAATGAAGGGGGAGGGGGAATGAGGGAATGAGGGAGAAGGGGAATGAAGGGAGAAGAGGGAGATGAAGGGGAGAGGGGGAATGATGAGGGAGAATGGGGAGGGGGAATGAAGGGAGAGGGGGGATGAAGGGGGAGGGGGAATGAGGGAGAATGAGGGAGAGGGAGAATGAGGGAGAGGATGAACGAAGGGGAGAGTGAATGAGGGAGAGGATGAATGAGGGGGAGGGTGAATGAAGGGGAGGAAGAATGAGTGGGTGGGTGGATGAGGGGAGGTTATATGAGGGGGTAATGAGGGGAGGATGAATGAGGGGGAAGGAGAATGAGTGTAATTGGGAGAATGAGGGGAAGAGATGGGGAGTATGAGTGCGAGGAAGAATGACGGGGAGAGGGAGAATGGGGGAGGGTGAATGAGGAGGAGGGTGAATGAGAGGGTGGGAGAAAGAGGGGGAGGAGAATGAGGGGGAAGAAGAAATGGCAGGGGAAGGGAGAAAGGGGGAAGGGAGGATAAAATAATAGAAAGTGAAAGAGAAGTTGGGAGGGCGAAACAACAGGGGGCGGAGGATGAAACAACAGGGGAAGCAGACCAAGGGAAAAGGAAGTGAAAGATGAGGAACAATGAAAATACTGGAGACGCAGCGTCCTATGCATAGGTGCCAACGTGTCGACCGCCATTCTGCGACATGTGGCATTTCGCCCTGAGGAAGGTCGCAGAATGGAACAGAAACGTTGGTACCTGGCCTAGGACCCAGCGTCTTCAGGGCGAAATGCAGTATTTACTGACTCCCGTCGCGGAAGCCTACCCTTTCAAGAAAGAATGAGTGCGAGTGGAATGGAGGGGATGAAAATAAGAGCAAATCGCGAACTACCAAAGGGAGAAGGACAACAATGGAAATTATGATAAAAACGACAATGTTGGTTTCTAAAAGAGCATAAATTCAATGAATAAAGGGAAAGAAATTAGGGGGAGGAGACAAGCTGGATTTAATGAGAAATAAACGAAGATCAGAAAATGAGAGCAAAAAAAGGGAAGAAAGGCAAAATAGGAGAATATATTACTGGGGAGGGGAATATATGAAAGGAGAAGAAGGGAAAGAGGTAGACGTAAATCAAAAGGAGAAGAAGAAGAAACAAACGAAGAAAACTAAAGCAGCGAAAAGAGTGAAAGAATACAGTGGGAGAGGCAATCGAATGAAGAAAAGGCAGAAAGTGGTTGCAAAAGTTGACACACTAGAAGGGATGAGAAAGATAATGACTCCATGACTAAGCAGGAAAGGAAAGAGAGAAAGAGTGCTAGAAAAAGGAGGAAATAAAGGAAGAAGAGAGATGGTGAAAGGCAGAGAAAGGGAGATGGAGTACCTGTTTTCAGAAGCTAAATGATATATTATTCCTCAGTTATTTCTCTTCGATACCAAAAAATAAGCCAAGAAAAGAACGTGAGAGAAGATATTCAAGAAGGTGAGAAACAAATATAATAATAGAAAGCTTTAATGACGAAGAAGAAATCAAAAATGAATGTCACTGAGATCGGTTGATAATAAAAATTGAAAAATTTAAAGCAGAAGATAAAGGGGGGAAAAGTTAGAGATAGGGATGTGTTACCAGAGAGAAAGATTGATTAAAGCTGTTACTTACTTCATATTTTATAATTTTGAAACACAAGTTCAATATAAGTCATTATCAGAATAAAGAGGAAAATAGTATTTTAATAAATAATGTACAATATTTTTCAATGTTAGCTGTGTGTCAATTATAGATTTTACAAAACTTAGCATAAATAAATATAATATTCAAAAGAAATGTATGTTTTGATCTTCAACTTTCATTATGTTTACATAGTTTTTGTACATTTGTATAATGAAATGAAATTAATTTTTACTACAAAAAATGTTTTGGTATATTCAATTGTTTTATTTTTATGCCAGTTCTAGTGATGTACAAACATTGATTATAATACACTCCTAAAATGTCACTTCTACAAATCTAGAGTAAAAAGATTTTCTCTATGATTTCAGTGGTAAAAGAATGGAGTGTGTTCAATCATGTCACAGCCACAATTGGCCATTATTTAGTGGAAGCAAAGTAGAACGTGGAGGTTATACGAAAGTTATAATACTTTCTCAAGAAGACAAGTCACAATGTACAAAACAAAAATGCAAACAATTCCACTCATTGAGTTCTACCCCACTACTTCAGGCAAATGGGTATTTTCTTGTAATTAGGCCTGACAATTTTTTATTGCCAACATTTTAGCTCGATTAAGAACTTCTTCAGATTGGCACTACACCCGAAACGGAAAATCTACATGAAGATCATTTCCAAAATCATTTAGTAGATTACAAATGAAATTATACAAAAGCAAAAAAAAAAAAAAATTAAAATAATATTGAATATTTTTCATTACATTTAGCTTTTTTCTTAACTCGTTTATTTGTAAATGGTCTCTCAAGTAATTGTAACGTGTAACATTATAAATTAGTTGAGTAATGGAAGGTATTTTAATAGAGATTAAAAACAATTAGTTACGCGCCAAAGGCGTTGTAAGGATTCTAATGATCGAGCACCCAAAGGTCCTTGGGTTTTTGTCGCGCACCATCATTCAAATCAGTTAACACTCGAAAAATATACATTTTTTTTCTTCTAATTTGAATGATCCAGATTTACTTATTTACTGATTACTAGGTATTAACTTGATTCTGTTTGTACTATTTTGATTGATTGATTGATTTTTTCGTTGTTCCGGGCGCGTCAACTGATTTGGTCATTAGTCCCGTTAGTGTAGTGCATGCTTTTCTTCTCGGGAGATGGCGGTGATCTTCCCCCGCTCGATGGCAAGATCCGGCGCCGACCTACCGTCGGCTAGTGGGGTTTCCTCCTAACAAGGACTCTCCCACCAGCGGGGCACCGCCCCAGTCGGGACAAGCATCCCGCGCGGTCCATGACCCGTTTGGTAGGGTACTGCTCCGGCATTCGCCTGGTGGTGATCGGAGAAACCACGGAAAACTACCGATCAGAGCAGCTGGCCGCTAGAATTCTCCTCCAGACAGCGACTGAATTCGATCTAGCTGAAAAGCTAGTGTCGAAAATCCTGCCGCCGTCAGGACTCGAGGTCAGAGGCGCTGCAGTGACATCAGTTGATGCACTGAGCTACCGCTCCCGGTACGGAGCTCGATATAGGCAGCACTTCGATCGGAATGGTGGTGATGGGGGAAGATCACCGCCATCTCCTGAGAAAAAACATGCACTACACTAACGGTACTAATGATCAAAGCACTTACGCGCTCGGAAACACGAAAAAATCAATCAATCAATCAATCAAGCTCCATAACGAAGGCTATAACTAGCAAAAAGAGTACAGTAAATTCGTTTATGTTATCGAAACATCAAAAAATATGACACGATACCTTTTCGTGTCACAACTGCATTCTCCTCTAATGCAAGAAATATATTCAACACAGTCTCAGTTTTAAAACAGGAAGCTAATACAACACTAATTCATTCGTTTTAACAAAATTATGTAGTCAAAACTTTTGAATTATCTCGAAAAACGTTGATAATTGTACATTGATGATAATTGTAATAAGGATGATGATTGAACTAAATATTTCCTCCGATACAAAGCAGTATAAAAACATTCGACACCTGCTTTATTTTATTTTTATTGGATTGAACAATACAAACTTCAAAGCCACTACATTCAAAATAATACTTATCTCTATTTAAATGTTAGATTCTATGCGCATAACGAATTCCGTAATGCTAAGAAATATTTTTCTATTGAACAGTGTCGAAAATGATCTTGCTCATTTTGAACTATATTTTAATGCGGTGCATAAATTTTTATAGTAAATAACGAAACGAGTGGATGAAGAAGGGTACAACTGCATGAGTGATATGTTCTCTGTTTAATTAATACCCTGAACAAAATTTTATAATATACAATATATTAGATTGTTTAAATATTTTGGTTAATGATTAAAATCAATTTAACAATGCTAGTATAAACTTTGTTATTTACAGCCTTAAAAAATAAATAAAACTCACGTTTACCGTCAACATGGTCTGTGCTTCGCTCTAGAGGCGAGATAATGTACGAAGCGATCTCCTACGTTCTCGACATACATGAAAGATGGCAGCACCATCTACACACAAGGCGGCAAAATATAAAATTTACCCACTTCGCCCTGGCTCAAGAAAAAGTTGAATACGCACTGACGATCACGTGCGTCGAAGATAATCCTGCAGTAAATAGTCAGCCATTCGGTCGTAACATACTAAACCAAACCTACAAGTATTTTTGTACTCACTTCCAAGACAATAACGTTGAGTTTTGTTTGCAGACTGTTTATTGGCCATAAAATAGAACTTTTTCAGTCTAAGCTGACAAAATATTTTATCGTCCTAGATCCACAAATTTGTAGCACTAACATGAGAGAGAGAGAGAGATATTACAGGATGAAGAGAAAAAATTGTCAGGTGACAAACCGCTCTTAAAGGAACCTTTTAGCCTTCATAAATAAAAAAAACTATTTTATACCTAAAGAACTTTGTCTAATATCCTATGATTTGCCACAAACACAAATTAAATGAATTGCTATATTGCAATTATTTATCTGAACAACTTTGTGGAGTGGTATCACAATCTATTTTCAAAATAATTAGAAAAAAATATAATGAAATTTCAATTTTACGTGGAACAACATGAAACATTTTTCGAAAACATTTTCAAAGAAACGCTAGTAATGTTCTCTCAAAGGCATGGCTATCCCCACTACTGAATATGATTTTCAAAACTGGATACCATTTTACAAGAATATAAACTAAATTCAAGTCACATGAGATTCTTATATTATTTAGTGGGATGAACGATGCAAGATTGGAAACTTTTGATCTAAAGAGGGTTTCTGCGCAAACAATTTTAAACTTTTCGGAGATCAAGAAAAAATAAACAGATAGTACTTTTCTCATACGTCACATACAGTGACGTAAGTAAATGACCCTATATTTTATTATTATTATTATTATTATTATTATTATTATTATTATTATTATTATTATTATTATTATTATTGCAATTATTATTATTATTATTAATATTGCAATTAATTATTATTATATTTATTATTATTGAAGGCAGGTTAACGGGGCTTGGTCATAAGTAAAAACGAACTTCAAGCTGGTTGTTTGCCGTCGTTTCGGAAAATTTATTTCCATCCTCAGGGCTGAATAATACGAGGAAAGAAAACACATATTTACAATAATGCTAACAGAGAACACGTGTCATATAACACCAATCCTGGCTGCAGTTAAACACATTTACAATTTTTTGTACAAAAACGTTACATACCTTTCAACCACAACGTGAAAACATAATTAATATATGTGCTACATGCTCCTCCATCTCAGGCACTTCACAGGAAGTGAGGGTCACACAATCACCCTCACCACACCAACACACACCATGATGAATCTGATACTAGTAGAATATTGTGCGATGAGCCGAGAATTATATAAGTTGTGCCTGAGTGAGGGACACACTAGCTTCTGGTGCGAGTCTATGGTTTATTATAATCTGAATACATACTGTCTGTGCTGAATACTGAATACATACTACATACTATAGTTCAGATTTTTTTTGAAAAATACGCTTTTCTTGTCGTATGATTTGGGGAAACCAAAGGTGCGAACTTCATATGAAGGTTGCCTTAAGAGCTGTCTTGAAATTCTTTCAGAATTAGACTAACGACTCCGACAGTAACATGAAATAACAGATCTACAAATTCAATTTCCCTGAACACTTCCTTCGGGCTCTAACAGCCAAATAGGTCTTTCTGTCCCAAAAATACAAATTAGATCTTTGTAGATACAATAAAATTAACGCAGTATGCATAATGTTAACTGTGTGCGGTGTGCGTGTCTTTTGTGGACGTAACATGATTGATTGTTAGTGATTCCGGGCGCGTCAACCTCCGAGGTCATTAGTCCCGTAAGCGTAGTGCATGCTTTTTCATCGTGAGGTGGCGGTGATCTTCCCCCACTGAATGGCGAGATATGGCGCCGACCTACCGTCAACTAGCAGGGTTTTCCTCACCAGGTATCTCCCACCAGCGGAGCACCGCCTCAGACGGGACAAGTTCTAAGACCCCGACGGGTCTCGCGGCATGTGTGGTAATGTAGTGCATATTAGTGTAAGTGTGTGTGTAAGGGGAGAGGATAGGATAAGGAAAAGGAAGGAAAGATCGCGTGCGGTCCGTAGCTCGTTTGTCAGGGTACTGCTCCCGCATTCGTCGAGCAGCCGGCCGCTAGAATTCTCCTCCAGACAGCGAATGAATTCGATCTAGCTGAAAAGCTAGTGTCGAAAATCCTTCCACCGTCAGGACTCGAGCCTAGGACCTCCCGGTCAGAGGCGCTGTAGTGACATTAGTTGATCACTGAGCCACCGCTCCTGGTACGTAACATGAAAAAATGCTAATTATTTGCTGTATTTTTCATGTTATGATATTCTTTTGGATTTAAGTATCAGTGAAGGCTTTGTGAAGTTAATAATTCACATCGAAATGACTTATTACTAGCTTGAATCTCACACATAGGGTTAACGCACTTTCCTCTCCAAGTAGTACATTTTGGATCAGCTGATGACATTCTTTGACCACTCGTATGACAGATAAGTAAATGACACTAGCGCCTAGAAAGATTGTGAACTCAGACGTCACAAGATTATGTGAAAAGAGGCGACCGACCTTATGATACTCACGCTCATTTGTATCTTTATAGAAAAAAGGGTTTTTAAATCACTGTCATGTGATAAAATACAATAACTCAATAAGAGATTGTCAGTTTGTATTCTTTGTTCAGTGGTTGAGTAATTCTTTTGTTGGAAGTGGCTTGAAATGAAGTCTACTTAATAGAATTCAAGTAATTATTTAACAAACTCCGTAAAAAATAAGTAAATAATATGCAATTAAAATTAGTAAGTAACCTACCTCTATAATTGTGAATTTTAAAAATTCGTTTTTAAGTATTATCTTTACAAATTGCTATTAAGACGCATAAAATTATATTTTTCAGCATTCTGTTGAGAATCAGAGACTCGGGCTTGACTCCTGTTTTCGCTCGTCCGGAGACATTTTATTCGTATGCCAAAGACATTTTCAGTGCTAGTTATGTAACTTTTGTGTCATAATTTCTTACGTCAGCTTTTTTGTCGACGAAATATGACGCCATTTCTGTCATATTTATCTCAGGCACTTGTACATATAAATATAATGGTAACATTCAGATAATGATAATAATAATAACAAGAAAATAATAAATAATAATAATAAAATACTAATGATAATATTTATGCAAACTAAACTGCAGAACTGAAGTTTTACGAGAGCAAGAACATACAATTATAAACTAGTTGCAAACGTTATACTTTGTGCCTCTTGATTATAAATGGATTAAAGATCTATATTGTTGGCGTTTGCTTCAAAATTGAACAACTTTTCACCTCAACGTTTTGCAGTGTTTCGGTCGTATGTAATTGTAGCATTTTTAAGTCTTGACTTGTTATAGCCCACACACTATCAAAACATTAAAAATTATAAAATCATCCATTTGGTCTGAGTCAATATCAATTACATTAAAATCAAGAAAGAGTATTTCTGAAACTGTTTTTCTAAATAGTTGTCATCATTGATCAGATATTTGTCATACCGAGAAACCAACTTTTCTGTGCCCTCTTCTTATAAAGATGCTGCCAGTGAAGTCGGTCTCTTCTGACCACCGCGTAAACGGTGCAGCGATTTGTGAAAAACGTATCACAAACCATTCGTATTGTGAACAATCTGTTTTCAAGGATTTCTTCGTTCACGTAATCAACCAACCCATCATTGACAACAAAGACCGCCCACTCCGTGGTTCGTCATGAAAAATGGTTCGTCTGTCATTGAACTGTTTCATTCACTTTCCCACCATTCTATCACTAATTACATTTTCACCATAAATCTCCACAAGTTGGCGGAGAATTTCAGCTAGCTTAACATTCTTTGCGTTCAAAATCGGTGTTCAAAAGTGGCTATCTTTACTAGCAACATCTTTCTATGAAGAGGTCATAAAAACTGTTAGATTCCCTCTGTGACAAATGTCTGAACAACGGTGACAACTCTGTAGAAAAAAGAGTTTGTTTGTTTAAGAAATGCTCTTTCCTTTAAAAATAAATTTTGTTTTGAAAAACAAATTTTTATGAGCTTTTTCCTGAATGGATCTTTAAAAACACGCCTCGTGCTTTTAGTTAAATAACTTGAAGATCAATTACAAAGATGTTTGACAAATCTCTTTGAAATTTTAAAAATGTACGCTGTCACAAACCAAATGCTATAATGCAAGTCACGATCGCAAACACCTTGACCTGTGCAAGATCCTTTCCGTAATCACGAGAACTTCGCTCCACTTGAAGAGGGTTATCTCAACAGTAGTATAACGTACGCAGACCTTGGTGATTTTATTTCCATTGGTGTGTAAAACGCCTTTTTAGCTCTGGGAAGAATATCTGACAAGCTTCCTGTTGTGAAATTACGACGCTATTGGCACCTTTTTATCAAAAAATATTAAACCAAGAATGTAGGTCAAAAGGCTTTACTTCTGCAACAGTTTTATAATGCTTCTGATTCATATGATCAGTGCCAGATTACCGAACAGGCTGACTACGCTGCAGCCTGGGGCGCGCCATTTTTGGGGGCGAACGAATTTCAGCGGATTCAAAATTTCATGGGGCGAACTTTTGAATGTTTTTTAAAGAAATATTTCACTTCATATTTGTAACAAAAGAAAATGTTAATTAATCAAATATATCCATTGATATTTACAGATATAATGAATACAAAAATATTGTATGTTTATTAAGTCAATATCGCGGTGAGAATTATTTATACATATACTCATAATCAATTATTTATACGTACACAATATTTGCGACGATTAAAAATATCGTACAACAACTTTTATTCAAAATATTTTAAATATCTTTAATGTTAAAAAGAAGGAAATTAGAAGGGCGCTAAAATATTTGACAGCCCAGGGCGCACATAAGTCAAAGTCAAGCACACAAAGTCGAACATATGATGTATTCACCTTATTGGCGTTCTTATGGCATATCATATAATTTTCAAATCTCTAAAAAATGAGTACATTATAATAATATTGGTAAGAAATAATATAGGTAATACATGATATATTTGTGAAATTTTGTGAGAAATTGTTTCATTCATATACCTCA
Source organism: Teleogryllus occipitalis (assembly GCA_011170035.1). Taxonomy (NCBI): domain Eukaryota; kingdom Metazoa; phylum Arthropoda; class Insecta; order Orthoptera; family Gryllidae; genus Teleogryllus; species Teleogryllus occipitalis. Next base: position 8,356 of record BLKR01016323.1, on the reverse strand, counting down.
ATTTCTTAAAAATTCAAAATATGCGTTCTTTCAAATAGCAGATTGATGTTACCTACTGCATATTAGAATTGGAAGACATCGTTCCTCTATTTCTTAGAATATTAAAAAAATCACACAGAAATCGTTAACGGTAGAGGAAAATAAAAATGTTTTACTCTCGAGTGATATACGTAATTTGATTCATTACCACAACGTGAACACCGGAGAAAAAATTACATGAAATATCCTACTTGAAAGCACGCTCAAATTTGACCAACTATTCAGTTGACGCACCAAATTGATATATTGGTTGATTAATTTTTTCGTGTTTCCGGGCGCGTCAACTGCGTTGGTCATTAGTTCCGTAAGTGTAGTGAAAGTTTTTTTCTCGTGAGAAGGCGGTGATCTTCCCCCGCTAGATGGCGAGATCCGGCGCCGACCTACCGTCGGCTAGTGGGGTTTTCCCATAACCAGAACTCTACCACCAGCGGGGCACCGCCCCAGCCGGGCCAAGCTCTGAGCTCCCGACCGGTCTCCCGGAATATGTGGTAGTGTAGTGCATGTTAGTGTAAGTGTGTGTGTGTGTGTGAGGGGATGGGATAGGACAAGGAAGAGGAAGGAAATATCGCGCGTGGTCCGTGGCCCGTTTTGGTAGGGTACTGCTCCGACATTCGCCTGGTGTTGATCGGTGAAACCACGGAAAACTACCGATCAGAGCAGCCGGCCGCTAGAATCCTCCTCCAGACAGCGACTGAATTCGACCTAGCTGAAAAGCTAGGGTCGAAAATCCTGCCGCCGTGGGGAGTGGGAACCTAGGACCTCTCGGTCAGAGGCGCTGCAGTGACATCAGTTGATGCACTGAGCTACCACTCCCGGTAAATTGATATAGAGAAGGATTAAAATGCATAGCACTTAATCCAGCTTTTAAAAATAAAAAAACAACAACTTTTATTCCAGATAAACATCTACTGACACTATTTATTTCATACACTCTATTTCAGTAACCAGATCTCGAGTGTACGTATGTTCGTTGACGGATTCAAAAACGCAATGTAATTTATTTTTGAGAGGATACTGAACGAAGAATCGCGGGGCCATGGTCCATTGATTATCTAACTACTCAGAAGGTCTCAAAACTCCGGCACTTTCGGGGCGTGAATCTAGCACCTCCCGGAAAAGAGAGCTTCAGCTTGAGACTCGCACCACACCGCTAACCTGGCGCTAGGGCGCGGTTGAAACATGCACGAGTATTTTGTTGATGAATAGCTAAAGCTTATTGATAAATTGGAACTTGCATCGAATACGTGCATTTAGCCAACAAGCTAGTGGTGCTACACGACACACTTTCTCGCATTATTTATAACTCCTTCCATTATTTCCAAGACATCATACAGACAAGCTAGCAAGCAAGAATAATACATATACTAAATTGAATATCCAGAACTAATTGCCATCCAATATACTGCATTATGAATGCATTCGAAACGTCAATATCATTAACAAATCTGTGTACACATTTTTCGCGACTTTAGAGTTGAATACACAATTTTATTGAACATAGAGAACGTTATAAGACTAATGTGAAGTAAATAAAACCGCCTTATCTTATCTTTCCCATCGTATCGTCTTTCAACAATGAATTTCTCAAGTATCCATCGCTGCATTGTTTCCCAAAGCAGCCTACAGTGGTGATATAAAATTAAAGTTCCTATAAATCTATGGTATTCCATTATTTTATTTTTTTCATATTACATTTAAATTTTATTTTTAAAAGAGAAAAACCTAATTGGGCTAATACCAATTAAGGTTTGCCGATTGCTTGAAAGAATACACTTACATACATTGAGAATACAAATTGTTTACGACAAGCTGGGTATACGTATGCAAACATACTACATGTACTATACTACTACATGTACTATCTGTAGGAACAAGATTTATGTACATTAAGAGTCCCAGCAAAAGAGTTTTTGTATCGAAACTTCGCCGATGTTGCCCGTAGCATTAATATACTTTCACTACACTGCGTATGCAGTAGCGAGAAAGTAAAATCTGGCTGAGAATAGCACCGAGCCAGCTCTGCACTGCCAATATCTGCACGGCGTTCATTGCCATTTCAGTAAGAACCAATCTATGCACCGGCTGACCGGGAGGTCCCAGAGTTAGCGCCTAATGAGAGTCGGATTTGCGACTTTAGCTTCATAGCTAGAATTCAGTCGCTATCTGGAGGAGAATTCTTGGGACCGGCTGCTCTGATCGGCAGTTTTCCGTGGTTTCTCCGAACAACACCAGGCGAATGCCGGAGCAGTACCCTAACAATAGGGCCACGGACCGCGCGCGATTTTTCCTGCCTCCTCCTTGTCCTATCCTCACATTTTACTTACACCCATTTACACTTCCTACGTGACACGCTGGGAGACCAGTCAGTGCTTAGAGCGCGTCTCGGCTGCGACGATGACACGCTCGGGGAGATACCTGGAGGGGGAAATCCTCAAGCTGCCGTGTAGGTTGGCAGCGGAATTCACCATCCACTAGTTTTCCGTGGTTTCTCCGATCAACACCCGGCGAATGCCGGAGAAGTACCCTAACAATAGGGCCACGGACCGCGCGCGATCTGTCCTTCCTCTTCCTTCTCCTATCCTCTCCCCTTACACACACACACTTACACTAACATGCACTACACTACCACATATTCCGGGAGCTTAGAGCTTGTCCCGGCAGGGGCGGTGCCCCGCTGGTGGGAGAGTCCTGGTTAGGGGGAAACCCCACTAGCCGACGGTAGGTCGGCGCCGGATCTCGCTATCCAGCGGGGAAAGATCACCGCGCATATCCCGAGAAAAATACATGCACTACACTAACGGGACTAATGACCAAAGCAGTTGACGTGTCCGGAAACACGAAAAAATCAAATCAATCACCATCCACCCGGGAACACCGCTGCCGCTCGCGAAAACATTCAGTATACTAACGGGACTCATGTCCATTGAAGTCAAAATGCTCGTAAGCAAGCAAGCAAGCAAAATGCAAGTGAAAAAACAATAGCGATCATCATTATCAATCAAGTAAAAAGCATCAAGCAATTACGCGAAAATTGAATCAAGAAAACCGTATCAGTATTTTGGTGAGATATGAATTGGAAATTTCACACTGGCTGAACTTGCTCCGACCGAAGGCCACGTTCTCTTCGTCAGTTTGAAAAGACGTGAGCGAAGCCAGTTAAACTGGCTGCATCAAACTCGCGAGATTTCTGCGAAGCTACTTAACCCAACTACCTCAACGTGCACAATTTTCACTCCATTTACAGCATACCCCTCAGTTGCCTAAACAAAGAAAAAAATTAATCATTTTACAACTTTGTAATAATATTGGAATAGATAAAGAGCATATAATTTTTTTCAGATTTTTATTTTTACATCTTCATGGTTAAAGAAATTAGTGTCTACAAGTCACTAGATAACCACACTTATCAGTAATGGTCTTTTACATACATTATTTATTTTGAAAAGTGATATTAAACTGAATTTAAGGTGAATTTTTCTACAAAAAAGAAAGAAAAAATACAGAATTGGGATGCGTACCCCTTTCCTGGAAGACGCAACACAACACGACACAGCAAAAAACAAATGAAGTGAGATAGCTATAAAAACCTGCAAATTGTAACTTATTCACTACACCAGAATGGTACTTCTTAGTGCCTACAAGCTGTGAGACTCGCTGGCATATATAGTAATTATTAAATACGCCTAAAAGATTGTGGTACTAGTAAGTACCATCAGCCAATTAAGGCTACAACTTATAAGTTCCATTTATTTAGTTGGTTTATTTATTTATTTATTTTACGTCAAAAAAACAGTTAAAAACTGCGTATGACGTGCTATGGGGAAAAGTGAATTGTGTGCACATTTTCAAAATTCAGTGATCCCTACAATAAGTCATATACTACTTAAATTTTGAATTTTGAAAGGGAGAAAAAAACAAACAAAAAAACTCCCATGTAATAAAATCTATTTTCAAGGATAAATAAGCAATAAATTTTGGCTCTTATTACTTCCTGCCGCGACAACATGGAAACGATAATTTGAATAATTGTATTTCCCACTGAATTATAGAAGACGTGCACAGAAAATGAAGTTACATTTATGTCCAGAAGCAAAACAAGGGGCCATCTCAGCATTTGCTCAATGGATCAGGGAAACTGGACGAAAAACCTGGTTTAATTAATTAATTGTCGCTACCCGTGCGGGTAAACGTGATTGAATCTTGAAGCGTGCGTCGCCCGCTCCAAATCCGAATTTCCGTCTCGCGAACCGATATTGCAATCGCGCGCGCGCGGCCAAAGATCAGCCGAGCAGACACCCGAGGGTCGGTCGCCGACTGGTCCCGCCCCATTACCTAATGGGGTCGAGCGCCTATCAGGCGGGTCGTGCTCTACCGCCTCCGTTGCCCCCGCTGGCACCGGCTGCCGAGATTACAAATAGTCTCTCTGCGGAACTCGCGAATACGCAGCGTTCAGTTTTTATTGTTTCCAAAACAATGTATCACGTCGAAAGTTTATCGGTGAATATTTTGTTCAAAATAGGTAGGCGAACATTTTTCTTTGACATTTTTCGACGAAATTTTTTTCTACAATATGTATAACTAAAAATTTTCTTCGAAATTTGTCTCCTAATTTACTTTTTTAAAAATTTTTCCAGGAAAATGTTTCTTAAAGACTAATAGGCGAAATTTTTTCTTGGAAATTAATATGTGAACAGGTTTCTTAAATATTAATAGGCGAAAATGTTTCTTAAATATTAATAATCGGAATTTTCCACAATTTATCGGCATAAAATTATTCTTCAAAAATAATAGGGGGAAGTTCTTCTTCAAAATTTATCTCCAGAAAATTATTCTTCAAAAATTTATCTCTAGAAAAATTTACCTTCATAATTTATCGGCAGAAAATTACTTTTTAAATTTATCGGCAGAAAGTTTCCCTTCAAGTTTCAATGGCGAATTTTTGCTTTATTAACGAAATTTTGCTTCAAAATGTAACGGTGAAAGCTTTTCTTGAAAAATGAATCTAGGTGAATCAATTGACCGCAAATGCATTGGAAATTTTCGATAAAGTTTTATTTGGATATTTCCAATGCGAGTGGTATCAATAATTATATTCCAGGAATGAAATTACCTGAAGTTAAGCTTCAGAATGACCTAAATCTTTATTTTATTAAAGAGATACATACATACTTGTACCTTCAGACCACACCGCTTGTAACTAATGTATGCTTATGATTGACCAGTAGAAAGATGTTGTAAGAAAAATCGGGAACAAAAAGTGACAATTTTCATTAAATACGCCGCCCTTAGGCGTACGATGCCCTTAGGAGAAACCCATGGGCGTGGGCACAATAGGGCCAGAGGCGCTGTGGTTCCTCTGAAAATTTCGAAAACGGTCCCAAGCTCTACATATCTTTTCATTGCTGTAAATATGATCCATTTTTGATTTCCCCCCTTTTCAAGTTGAAAATTTGGGGAATTTCTACTCTACATTAGGAAAGCATTTACTCTCGAAACTGTAAATGATTCAACATAAAATCAACAGCATATATGTTTTATTTATAACCACTAAAATATGTCATGTGTAAATAAAATGTTTAATGGAAAAGGGGACCCAGAAGGAACCCCTCTTATTTTCAGTTTCGCACCCCTATGGCCATACCAGATGTATTGTCACATGCTATTAGTATTAATTTTATGAGTGCAATGGTAGTTGGAATTTTTCTTCAACATTATTATCTTTAGAACTTGTCTAGAACACTTATTGAAGGAATTTTTTTCGCATTTCAAAATTGACCCTGTAAAATCTTCGTTTTATCACTTATGGAGAGGTAGCAAGTTTTAATTCCAATTATTAAAATTTGCAATAATAGAACTTCATGGCAAGTGTATTATTTTCTTCAATAGGTACGTTCGACATCTTTCACAAACTTGTCTTCGAACAATGTGTTTAGAAGGTCAATACACAAATTTAAATGGAAAAATGCATCTCTTATTTTGATAATATTCTTGAAATTATTTCTGGAAATGTAACTCTTTGTAATCATATTTAAACTTATGTTTGTATTTTCAACAAACATCAAATAGAAATTAGTTCACATAAAAATATCTGACACTAGTAAAACCTTCAATCATTAGCGTACTTTCCCAGATTAATGACGTTTCAGAAAATCATAATATACACGGCCTTGCTCATTCATTTTGCAACATGTAACGTATCGGACTGAGTAACACATTATCAGTCTGGACTTCCATACCCTCATCACGACTGGCCATGACAGCGGGTTGCCAATTGACGTGCGCCATATTTGCTATTTTCAATTAAAGTTTGCAACTCAAAGTTCCTATATTGGCTTCGTCTGAAAAGAAAACCCGAGAAAGAAGAGTGTATTTCAAAGCCCAGAATGAAACTCGAGAACGGGTAAAATTATGTGGTAGAAATGTAGACCGTCCAATTTTTTAGATTTGCCATTATCCGTCGATCTTATCCCAGAAATACAGACATAACACGCTGGCCTTAACGACAGCTGTTACAGTGGACATTGACCGTGATCTCCCTATTTTGCTTTATGCTTCTTTTGCGTCACTTATCCAGTTAGTGTAATGACAAAAACAAGATGGAGTACCACCTCCCCACCCCATGACAAGTTAGTCAACATTTCTGAAATGAATGTGAATAATATTTTCGTGTTCCTCGCCGACAACGCCTCCAATATGATTTTAGAGAAATCACTGTCAAAATATTCACTCCTAACACTGCAAAAATAATCATCTGACCGGGATCACGCAGCTAAGATCTTAACGGTTTTAATACCTCTTCTAGGGGAAAAAAGTTCAAATTACTCATATAACCAGCGGTTGGTGCCTTGGAGCGTTCAAATAGTATACCTAGCAACATAATTGAGATAAAAGCTCAAGGAGATGCTATCAGACAGCTTCAACAATGGCTCAGCGTGCATGGTTGCGACAACAGTAGGCGATACTCGTAATAATTCGGGCGACAATGCATTACTCACATCCCTCATTGCTTCGGGATTCCTTTATTCTGGAACTGCCGAGCAAGAATTCGGCCATCAACACTGTAATAGTAGCCGTTTCAGGTGGCATATGCAATTACGGTTTAACAGTTTTACTACTTCTTGAAGGAAAATTGTTCATGTCTCCAGTGGTTGGTGCTTTGGAGAGTATTAGTGATGCATTTTGAAGATAGAAGTGCAAATAAAGGCAACCATATAGCTTCAAAACTGACTCAGCGTGCATCAGCCATTGTAGCTTCGGCAATGGACGAACGCTATGCGCGCAAAGTTAATTCGGGCGTTAATGGGTTGAAGATTCAGGATTTCTTCATTCCGGTATTGTCGAACAATAATTCGGCCCTCAACAATTGTTTGATTGATTGATTTTTTCGTGTTTCCGGGCGCGTCAACTGCTTTGGTCATTAGTCCCGTTAGTGTAGTGCATGTTTTTTTCGCGTGAGAAGGCGGTGATCTTCTCCCGCTGGATGGCGAGAACAGGCGCCGACCTACCGTCGGCTAGTGGGGTTTCCCACAACCAGGACTCTCCCACCAGCGGGGCACCACCCCAGCCGGGAGAAGCTCTAAGATACCGACCGATCTCCCGGAATATGTGGTAGTTTAGTGCATGTTAGTGTGTGTATATAAGGGGAGAGGAAAGGACAAGGAAGAGGAAGGACAGATCGCGCGCGGTCCGTGGCCCGTTTGGTAGGGTCCTGCTCCGGCATTCGGCTGGTGTTGATCAGAGAAACCACGGAAAACTACCGATCAGAGCAGCCGGCCGCTAGAATTCTCCTCCAGGCTGAATTCGACCTAGCTGAAAAGCTAGTGTCGAAAATCCTGCCGCCGTCAGGACTGAAACCTAGGCCCTGCCTGTCAGAGGCGCTGCAGTGACATCAGTTGATGCACTGAGCTACCGCTCCCGGTACCCTCAACAACGTAATAGTAATAGTTTGACAGGGAATATGCAAGGCCTAACAGTTTCATTAATGCTAGAAAAAAATACTCACCGTGATTGACGCTTTGAAGGACTCTAATAATATAATTTAGCAACATACCCTATTTTCGAGATAAAACTGCAAATAAATGCTACCAGAATGCTTGAAAAATGGTTCAGCGTGCATGAGCCATTGTTGCTTGAACAATGTGCGAGCGCAATGAGCGCAAAATTCATTCGGGCATTAGTGGCTGAGGATCAATGGCGGATTTATCGTTAAGCTAATTCATCTACCGTTAGGGGCCTCGGATTCCAAGGGGCCTTCAAAAATTATTAAATAAATTTTCTACATTTTTTATGAAAATATACAATTTTATAATTAGTATAA